>AWUE01014268.1:0-98171 GCA_001974825.2 Corchorus olitorius
TTCTTGATATTCGGGAGTTGCTGAAGAGGGAGTGGGTGTGTTCTTGCCACCATAATTTAAGAGAGGGCAATTTTTACGCTGATAAACTTTTTAAGATGGGGTGTTCGTTTGAGAAAGACTGGAAGACTACGTTGTGTTCCGACACTCTTGAAGGTGAGGAGGCTCTTTAGATGGATAGCAGAGGAGTTGTTTTTACTAGAGGTTTTAAGAAGTAATTTATTTCTTTGGGGATTTCAAAAAAAATATTTACTTATCCCAGAAAATATGAAATAAATCAATTAAATAAAGTAAAAATCGAATCATAGCTTCTCTGAATCGGGCCTAGTTGTAAGCCTGTTAAAATTTCAACTTGGGCTCGTTACCTTTTGATCAATGAGATCGTTAGCATCGGGTCTATGGCTCGCTGAAATGCTTTTAGCCCATAACCTTAGAAGCCCTTTGAATTTTCTTATTTTCAGCTTATGTATGTTGACTAGCTTTTTTTTTTTTTTTTTTGGTACCGAATACTTTAATCTAACTATATATCTAAGTCCTACCCCTTCTCACACGATATATACTTTTCGCAAATCGCACATTAGACTTCTTCGTGACATATTTGTGAATATTAATAATAATGTAATTTTAATTTACTAATTATAGTGGTCCTTATTATAGAACGAAAGAAATAAAGGACAATTTTTCTTTGAAAAAATATAGAAGAAAGAATATTGGTCGTTGAAAATTTTGCATAGATTGGATTTATTTATTTTTTTTTTATGGTTTCCTTGTGGCCGAAAATGGAAAATAGATTGGATTTTTGGGGGCATATATACATTCCTTTATTTAGTGTTTTTGCAACCAGTTCCAGATTAGAGAATTG
Source organism: Corchorus olitorius (assembly GCA_001974825.2). Lineage (NCBI taxonomy): Eukaryota > Viridiplantae > Streptophyta > Magnoliopsida > Malvales > Malvaceae > Corchorus > Corchorus olitorius. The sequence goes on from AWUE01014268.1 coordinate 860, forward strand.
TGGCATATAATTAAGTCAAAAGGTGGCTGAGCTCCGCCATTTTCCTTGCTTAAACCACCTGAAGCTGGTGGGCTGAAAGATTCCTAGAACCAGAAGCACGGCAGGCGCAGCTTACTTTAGAAGACCCCAGGTCAAGTAAGTATTGATTGCTGTCTAAAATATTAACTGATCCTTTTGTTCTAGTACTAAACTACTAATCATTAAATGCTCCTATAACCTATTTTCTTCAAGGATCCTTTAAATTTACATTAGAACATTGCTATAGTTAGATAATTGATGAATCAAATCTAAGGTTACTTATCTTTGAACATATTTAGTAGTTACAAAATTAGATCAAAAGTGAATGCTAGCCTCAATCCCATGTTTCTTTTTTTCCTATTAAATCTAGGTGCACAGATTGAGATTTTTGTTCAGAATGCCTTGTGACTTTCTTACCTCTGCTATTTCTAATGCTGTGGGAAACTTGGTGGCTGAATTTCTCAAGCCAGCGATTCGACATCTTAGTTATATTTACTATTTTGATGATAATGTTGAAAATCTAAGCAAAGAGAGCAGAGCACTGGCAGTGGCACAAGAAAGGCTGCAAGATGATGTGGAGAGAGCCATAAGACAAACTCAAGAAATCAGAGTGGATGTACAAAAATGGCTGGTCGACGCCGACAACATGTTAAGAGATGTGGAAGCGTGGGAATTGAAGTGCGAGAAGTTGCTCAGAGATGTTTTAATTGGAGAAGGAAATATAGCTTGAGTAAGAAATTAGCAAAGAAGATGGTTATCATGAAACAACTTGTGGAGGCTTCCAAATTTGAACAAGTTGGTCACCAGCAGGCTAAGATTTTGGGGATAGAATTTTTGTCATCCAAGGAGTTTCTGCCTTCTAAATCTTCAAACTTGGCTTCTGCTAAAATCATGGAGTCATTGAAAGATGATTGTATCAAGTTAATTGGTGTGTGGGGAATGGGAGGGATCGGGAAGACAACCTTGGTGCAAGAAGTGGGGAAGAAATCCAAAGAAATGGACCTTTTTGATCAAGTTGTGATGGCTGTAGTTTCCCAGACTCCAAATATAGAAAAAATTCAAGACAAAATAGCGGATTTCTTAGATTTGAAGTTTGAAAAGAAGACTGAAGAAGGAAGGGCAGCACAGTTATGGCTTAGATTGAAGAAGGAAAAGAGGGTCCTGGTAATCCTTGATGATGTTTGGAATGAACTTGATTTGAAGGCCATAGGAATTCCAGTGGGTGCAGATCATGGAGGTTGCAAAATTCTTTTGACAACGCGCCGCCAACAAGTATGCAATTCTATGGGAACTCAAATCATGATACCATTGGATGTTTTAGATGAAGTGGAAGCATTGGTTTTGTTCGAAATGAATGCGGGACTATATAACTCTTCTCCTGCCATTATCAAAGAAGTTGCAGTTGAAATTGCCAAAGAATGTCGAGGTTTGCCTATAGCAATTGTTACACTAGGACGGGCTTTAAGAGGTAGAACACTAAATGAATGGAAAGCAGCATGTCAAAAGCTGAAAAGGTCTAGGTTGCTGGACATTGAATGTGTTGAAGAAGAAAAAAATGCTTACAAATGTCTTGAGATAAGTTATGATCATTTAAGGGGCAAAGAAAGCAAGATATGCTTTTTGTTATGTTCCTTATTTCCAGAAGATTATGAGATTGATGAGGAGGAGTTGATGAGATATGCTTGGGCGCTAGACTTATACCGAGGCCTTAATTCCATCGACGAAGCAAGGAATGAGACATGGGCTGCACTTGACAACCTTAAAGCTTCTTGTTTATTGATTGACTGCAGAAAAGGGTTTGTCAAAATGCATGACATGGTTCGAGATGTTGCTTTATGGATAGTTTCTACAAAGGAAAAAAATTCTTTGATGATGATTAAATCTGAGTTTGGGCTAGAGGAGTGGCCGAAAAATGAACATTTTGAGCCTTATACAGCTATCTCCTTGATGGGTTGCAAGCTAAAAGTGGTTCCTGATGGATTGGTTTGCCCAAATCTTGAGATTCTCATACTTGGTGGAGATCATAGTGGCATGACAATTTCAACTTCTTTTTTCCAAGGGATGAAGGCCATAAAAGCTGTTACTATGCGCAGCATATCCTTTCCTCCTATTAATGTTCCTATGTTTTCATCAACTCTTAGAGCTCTAGCCTTTAAACATTGTGACCTCACTGACATCTCTTCCCTAGGACAGCTGAATAATCTGGAAATGCTCGCCATTGATGGATCTGATATCGAGGGATTGCCAAATTGGGGAATTGAGTAATCTTAGATTACTTGATCTTTGTAGATGTTGGAACATGAAAAGAATCCCCCCTAAGTTGATAGGGAGGTTAACCAAACTAGAAGAGCTATATCTTGGTTATACTAGCTTCATGGATTGGAACATTGAAGCAACAAATGGAGAAGTAAATAATAATGCTAATGCTAGCCTATCCGAGCTAAATCTATTGCCGCGACTCGCTGTGCTTTCATTGAGGGTTCGTTCTCTAATTTTTCCAGATGGCTTTGTGTTTCCTAAACTCAAAAGATTTGACATAGCCATAAATGAATATTGCAGTGACAACCACCCAACACCGAGATCCTTGACAATAAAGGAAGTCTCTTTACATGTGTTTAAGGAGTTATTTTGGAACATAGAGTATATTTGTCTTAATAAGATTGTTGGATGTCCAAATCTGGTTCCAACTTTGGATCAGGCAGGGTTAACTAAGTTGTGTTCTCTCACACTTATAAGTTGCGAGGATATGGTATGCCTCATTGACATGACAAAGCAGGAGTTGATGAATTGGTCTCAAGTTTTCCCCAAGCTAATGACTCTTAAGATAATTTGTTGTCCTAAATTATCATATGTTTTCCCTATCTCTTTGGTTGATGTTCTTTTGCAGCTTAAACTGCTGCACCTGGTGAATTTGCCTCAGTTAAAACAAGTCCTCTCCCATATAAATCAACCTGATCATGGGAATGACATTGTGCTGAGACTACCATCTCTTCAAGAATTAAGAGTGACCAATTGTCCCCAATTCACAGCTTTTATCTGTCAGGCTCGGATAAAGGTACTGTTTTCATGATTATTAGACAAATTAGCTTATATGTATTGACAAATTGATGTCTTCAATTTCACTGCTTATGTGGTTTAGCAGGAATTACACCTTTCAAAGCTAGGAGAAGGGAACAAGTTATGTAACAAAAGTACATCTCAACGGAGACAAAAGTTGCTCATTGACATAGAATATCTGTCAGTAGGGAACTTTGAGGAGGCATTTCAGCTTCAAAATGGAGACATCCTCTCATCTCTGAAGCTATTGAAACTGGAAGATTTACCTGCATTGAGGATTATATGGAATCCTATCATCACCCAAATTGCAACCCTTCAAAATCTTACTGAATTGGTATTAATTGATTGCAAAAGGTTGGGATACATTTTCCCATCTGTCTTTGCAAGAAGTTTGTCCCAACTCACCATTTTAAGAGTAGAAGGATGTGATGAATTAGAACAAATCATTGCAAAGGAGGATTGGATTTCTTCGTCGTCGTCATCATGCTTCCCAAATCTGACTTGCATAGCTATCAAAAGATGCCACAGCTTGAAATGTCTCTTCCCTAGTGCTGCTGCTCCAAATTCCCTTGAGAAACTTGCATACTTAAGTGTTGAAGAAGCATCCAAGTTAGAGCAAGTATTTGGAGATGATGATGATGGCCACAATTCCATGATCAAAGCACTGCCTGAATTGAAAACATTATCTCTTGCGAAATTACCAAGCCTGATGAGATTTAATCAGGTGGGCTATCGATTTATCTTTCCATCTTTGGATTTCTTGTTGGTGAAAGATTGTGTCAAGGCAACTACAACTTTCTTACTTGATTCAAAGCTTCGTGTGCATGCCAAAACAGAGGTATGTGCCCAATGTTGTAAAAGCACAATGCACAATAATTTAACTGATGTTATTATTTGATCAACAATTAATGCTTTAATTGCACAATTTTGTAGGCTTCCCAATCATTTGACATCGACACAAAGGAAGATTATGGTAAATTTAAACAAATTAGGTGCCCAATTGGTGGGAATGACATAGAGTGGAGTCGAAACTCGCGACAGATTTTACGCGGACCGTATAGTCATATCAATTCGGCGGACCCAGCGGCAGACGCACATTCTGCAGCCAGCCCAACTTGGTTTTACGGGCCCAAGAGGGGAGGCGTCAATCCTCCATCGGCGGCTATGTACTACTAATGGGCAATGGCGTGTGGTCCATGTAAAACAACCTATGCTTTACTTTTTAAGCCCAATTTTAGTGAGGTGGAGTGAAGATCCATTGCTGACTCTTTCTTGTCCTTTTTTGGAACATGTGACTTGGTCATATCATAGCCATCAGATAAAAATAAATAAATATACTTTTTCTCTGTTAATAAAAATAAATTTATATTTATATATAATATACAACTTTATACCTTTCTTTTGAAGTAAATTTTTTTTACTTTATAATAATAACAAATAGTAAAAGATAATCAAACCCTTCAAAAGTATAATTCACCACTCATATCATGGACCGACATTAAAATAAAGTAGTATTAATTTGACTGCAAGGGAAGCCAACTTTTAACCAAGTCTACCACCATATAATATTCTCCTATGGCCTTGTCATCTATTCTATTCCTCAATAATTGTGGAAAAAACAACCAAACTCCAGTCAACGCCACAAATGCCAAAGCCAACGGGCCGGAAACCGCCCGGTGCAACCGCCATTTAACCGGCACGGCCTTCTTCAACACCACCTCCACGGCCACAGCAACTCCGTGTAGGACAAAGAACCATGTCACCTCCCATGTAGGGTACACACGAGTTATGTAGAAATAAATCAACTCATGCATCAAACCCGACACGACGAATACGGCAACGACACCTGGCAATGAGGCCCGGCTTGGTCCAATTATGTGCGTAGAGATACGGCGTATAGGATAATATACGGTTGGGCGTAGGATATTAGTCACCATCAAGTTCCATCTCCGACCCCAAAAGTCTTGCAAAGAGGTGGCAAGGTAGGGCTCATTGAATTGTGGTTCCAATTCAAAGCCAAAAATGGCTCGAGCCGGGATTGCACATAAGGCTAGGAGAATTTCTAGCTCAAGATATGTGTGGACACAATAGGCGGCCAATATCACATTGTTGTGAAAATGTTGTTTGTATTTGTAAGATTGAAAATTAATAGCCAATAGCAAAACTTTAAGAGCAAACAAAATGGACTTATAATTAGTAAAATCGGTTGAATTTTGGATTGGGGTTTCATTTTTTTTGAAGTTTTGATGATTTTCAATGGTGGGTTTGGGTTTAATAGGGAGAGAAGCTATGGAAATGAAGTTTAAAAGATTAGGAGGGGGTGGTGATGAAAGAGGGCCTTGGCCAAAGGAGAAAAGGAGGAGCTTGAAATTGGCAAGCCAAGCAAGGAAGAAAGAAGTTGGGCCACAAAAATGGAAGGAAGAGAGATTCAAAGGGAGAATAACAAAGAGGAAGATGATCGGAAGTATTGAAATAAGCCTAATTATGCCCTTTGGAAGCCTTGAAGATATGTAGAAACAATAGCAAAATGATAATATAGCTAAGCTCCATACCTTGATTAAATTTTGAAGCTCAACATCCATATCTTGATCTCCCCTCTTGCAAACCCTTTGCTTTTTCTCCTTCTCAAATGTCAAATTGGATACAATAAAAGCTTTTCTTGCCTTTAATGGTTATATTTATGAAAATCACATTAATTTTTTCGACTAAATAAATTATTAGGCAACTAGGCAATTAAATATGGCAGTCAGCACGTGGACCTTGAAGACTATATTTTATTTTATACTCCCCCGTCCCTTTTAGATCAAACTAATCATACATTTGACCTTTAATTAAAAAAATATATATATAATCAAATTTTCGAAAAATATGTTTTGAAAAGTTTAAAACTTAACTTAATCAAAACATAATTTTTTTAAATTTTTTTTTATATAATTTTTTTCTAATTAAAGGTCAAAATTAGAAAACTTTGACTCAAAAGGGACATATAATATGGGACTGAGGGAGTATAATAATAAAAGAAAGAAAGGGAAGAAAATTAACAACTTTGGTCTCACTTTCACTTCCATCTTTTCTTATAAAATAAAATATAAAATTACTCAACTTGTTGTACATTATTTGTGCCAGCTAATTAAAGGCAACGGTAACATTTGGTTCACAAGTTTGAAGGACACCAACCCTTCATTAATGAACTTCTCATCTAAGCCATGTCTTACAAGTGGTGCGAAGAAAAGCCAAAACCCCGTCACCACCACGAACCCCACCGTCAATGGCACGGAAATGGCCGGAGGCAACCGTCGTGAGTTAGTCAGAACCGCCTTCTTCATCACAATCTCCATAGCCACACAAAACCCGTGTAATGAAAAGAACAATGTCAACTCCCAAGTGGGATACACGTGTGTACAATAATAAAATATTAACTCATGAATTAAACCCGAAACAAAAAATGCCCCTAACACAGCTGGGAACCGGGCCCATTCCTGACCCAAAACACGTGTAAAAATCCGACGTATTGGGCTGTATATGGCTGGATGTAGAATACGTGTGACCATGAGGTTCCATCTCCGGCCCCAAAAGTCTTGGAGCGAGGTGGCTAAGTAAGGCTCGTTGAATTGTGGCTCGAGCTCGTAGCCTAAAAGGGTTCGAGCCAAGGTTGCAAACAAGGCCAAGGCAAGTTCAAGTTCAAGGTAAATATGGCAACAATTTAAAATACGGACCACATTTTTGGGTAAAATTTGCCTATATTGGTATAAATAAAAAACAAAAGCTAGAACCACCACCTTAACGGCCAATAACGGTTTTTGCGGCGGTGATGAAGGTGGGGTTAGTGTTGTTTTGACTTTTATGGGAAGGCAAGCTATGGTAATGAAATGGGAAAGTTTAGGTGGGGGAGGAGATAAGGGAGGAAGGTCAAATGAGAAGAGGAGGAGCTTGAAATTGGCCAGCCATGCAAGGCAGAAGGCGGTGATGCCGCAGAAATGGACGGTGGAGAGATTGAATGGGAGGAGGAGGAAGAGATAGATTATAGGGAGGAGGGTTAGAAGTCTTGGCAGACCCTTTGGGACTCTGGCAGATATGTAGTAACAATAACAAAGAGATGTTATGGCTGAAATCCATACCTTGATCAAGTTCATGAATTCTCCTTCCATCTTCTTCCTTGATCTAGTTCCCTTTGTACGATTTTAGATTGAAATTTGTGATAGTTAATTCGTAAAAAATTCAATTATTATTATCCTATAAGAAATGGGCTTAGCTTCAATATTGGCCCAAATAAAATGAGCAACTGGTCACCATCTATTCATTAAGCTCAACCAGCAAAATTCTGACGTAAATGGGTACTGATTATTGACCTTTTAATATTTATATAAGCTAATTCTCTAACTTTGCTCTTTTTTTTCTTTAGTGGTATAAGAGAAATTTCATTACAATCATAAGAAATCTCCATATGCCTAAAAATCTAAATGAGAATTCAATCCAAATTAAGAAATTACAAGCAAATAAATAAACGAAACTTACATTTCGTGAGATAACAACTCACCGGTATGATCCAGGTATGGTGCACTCACCGGTTGAGCTAACAACTCAGGTGCACCTTTGCTTACTAATTATATATATATATATATATATATATATATATATATAAGCGCTTAGTAATTAATCAATTTCTCTATCTAAATTAAATAAATCTCAGTACCATTTTTTTTTAAAATAAACCCATCTACAGCGCAATTTTAATATGATACCCGAAGAACCCTTTTTTAATCAATTTCAATTTAAATAAAATCCTTTAATTTTTTTGCTACAAGAGAACTGGAAAAGTAAAAGGCTAAGAATGCAATACACCTATTCCCTCACGATCTTCATTCAAAAGTGGCTGAATTGGGAGCGAAAAATCTTCATAAAAGCTAACTCCCTGAGGCGAAGTGTGTGCCAAGTTTGCAAGTCGATCAGCACAGCGATTACTGATGAAATCAGATCGATTTGAATCATTAGTGTTCAAGTTGGGGGTTGCGAATCTTCACGCTCCAACTTGAGGAGGGAGTGATGTAATCAATCAACAATATATTTACAACAGGATTCAAAGTCAACAGTGTGTTTACAGCGGGATCCAAGATTGAAACCGCAAATCGTGTTACTACCTACCGCATATTATGTTACGGTGTAAATTGATTTATACCGTGTGTATTTATTAACTTATCAAATATGCACCTTACTGCAGGATTCATGGAAGATCAACACAGCTAAAAGAAGATTGAATTATTGCGCAATCAAATCAATCAAATGTCATGACTGAAGGATTTTGACTAAAGGATTTTGACTAAAGGACGCAATCAAATCAATCGATTCATCAAATATCAATATAGCTAAAATGAAAATCCAATCTACAAAGGTACTTTGATTTTAGTTTCAGGAACTGAAGATTATTATAAAGAATTGAGATCTTTTACTAGCGAGCAGAATTCTTCCAAAACATTGCGTAAATTGAGATCTTCTTCTTCCTTCTTAGCTATTTTTTGAATTTGAGAGACTTTTTTCGTTTTTGAATCGTCTTGATTAAATAGACCCATGTCCATTGCATTTTCAGTGTGGTAGACTTTTCTACCTTGCTATAATAACAAAAGACCTTTTCTTTTTCCTAAACCAAAAAAACACTTCCATCATGTTTGTTTGATGATTCTTCATTCAAGTCCTCTAATACTCATTGGTTATATCAAGGATTTCCAATCCAAATCACTAACAATTCAGGGGCTATGTTTAAATGAGGGTGGGCGCAGGCACACTCTCAATTTCTAAAACTCTTCATTTTAGGTTAAATTTTGGATGGTACCATCTCAACTTGATTAAGTGTGGCCATCCTTAATTAATTAATTCATCATTGTGCATTTAAGTCATAGTGCATAAAAGCCATCCATCACTGACTAACATTCATGTATTTTGATAATAATAAAAATTACCCCGATCAAATCTTAGTGTTCTCTCTTTATTTTCAAATAATCCGCGATAACAAACCTCTCGAGAATTTCCTATATGATAGTATGACACATCCAAGTGTTCGCTCTTTATTTTTTATTTATGATTTATATATATGCATTTTGTTTCAAGGGCTCAAGACGTCGACTTGATCGGATCCACAACTTGGCGGATTTCGATCAAACTCAATTTTTGGGCTTTTTTTAGTTGGGCATTGCTAATTTATTTCTCCATGACAGCAAATAATCGGTCTATATTTTAAATGGCTTAAATGCCATTTTGGCCCTCTACCTTTTTCAAAAGATCCAAATAAACCCCTAACTATTTTTAGAGACGAATAGATCCCCTACCTTTTGAATTTGACCCAAATTGACCATTCTTGAACTAAATGCTCATCGGAACCGTTAAGTGTCTGACATACAAAATTCAAGGGAAAAAATAACTCTTCTGGCCCTCTATCTTTTTTCAAAATTATCTACATTTTTCAAAATGACCAAATAAGTCCTCCATTCTTTTTTTTTTCAAAAATTTACATGTGGGGCCCATATGTCTGGCGGAGAAAAGCCATGTCAGACACTTAAGGATGGTCTTCCAGGCATTGTTCCTTTGCAACCATAGCGGTCACAACTACAAAAGTAGCAAGCACGATCGACTCACTATTTACTAAAGATGTTCTTCAAAACCCTATGATATTGATACGAGGATGTGGCTTTGGCTAGAAGTTAATTGGAATCATAATGAAATCTTAAATTAATTTAAGTAATTGATTAAAGGGTTTATATATAATATACCATCAGTGGAGTTTAGCAGATTGCACAAGCAAGTCTTAAAGGGTGACATGTGTCTCCTAGGGACTAGATTGAAATATTTAAAATTTAATTAATTCAGAAAATGGACATGTGTCAACTCCACAACCCGCTTGTGGAATCGAAAATTTACATCAGCGGTATTTATCAAATAATTATTCTTAATTAAATTTCTTCAAAACCTATTAGAAGTTGGACAAAGGTAAATTCATTGGACTGGACTTTAGCAAACTTAAGGATGGGTCTTAAAATGGGTCCCTGCTCATCATGGTCCAACCTGAGACCAATCAACTAACTGGCACATTAGCCCGCATAACATGGGTTGAAATTATATAATATATATGTATAATTAATTCTAGAGTAATTGCTGATAAGTATAAACGTATAATTCTTTTCTTTTACCAAAAGATAAGTACTATATTTATACTAGTTGGTAGCCAAATAAGCCCTTCTCCTGTTCATTAATACCAAAATAAAATCCTTTACCTCTAGTGAAATATTTACTCCTAACAGACCTTTGTGGCCATTTTTAAAATCTGGTAAGCAAGTAATTCTAATCCACCAAGTTCATATGCCCACACCCACCCACACCCTAGTCATCGAGCCAACCAGCCGAATGCTGATGTGGATAAGGGTGGTACGAACCGGGGGCAAAACCCATAGGGTAAGGAGGTCGGGGTGCTCTAGGATCATAATATCCCATTCCCATGGGTGGTTCAGGCCCTGGTGTACCCATCCTTGTGTAGTTCAATTCATCTAGTCGAGGAGCGTACCGTTGTGTTGCAGAAGTATTCATCCTGTAAGATGGACCAACCGGAGCATCATGGTGTCCGTAGGGCGGAGTTGACAAGGACCCCATTGGAGGAGGGTATGCAGTATCCAACCCCGGAACATAATTTCTCTGAGTAGATACGTTAGGATTATGCCCATAGAGGCGAACTTGTTCACGTAAATCAGATTCTCTCCCTACTCCAGTACTGTAAGGTCTATAACCAAAGTGATCGGCTCCAACTGGATACGGCTGGCTGCTATTTATGTTGTATCTTCTTCCCATACCATCAGCAATGTTGGTCCTGGTGTCACTGTATGAAGAAGTGCCAGGATGAACCTGTGAACCCCGCATGGTGGGATTTGGATGCCGATGAACATTCTCGTCAATCCCAGGACGTGCTGCCATCTTAGGAGATTTGGAGGAGAAACTATCCACTGGAGATCTACCAGATCCAGAAGAGTGAGAAGTTCCACCATGCTTCTCAGTTGTACGAGCCCTTCTACCATTATGTCCATCTAGAGGAGGCTTCCCATCCGATCCCCTACCATGAATTTCCTTGCTCAGCTTCTTCTTCCTCGAGGTTTCCTTGGATTGATTTTCCATATGGCCATGTGTGTCTTGGCGTTTTCTCTCACCCTCATGGGGAGGAGATAATTCTTTTCCTGTCACAGGTACTTCTTGTCTACCCTCCACTGAGGATTTAGCGCCCTTCACATTGGATGAAGAAGAGTGAGAAATACCACCATGCCTCTCACTTATATGAGCCCTTCCACCACTCTGTCCATCCAGGGAAGATTTTCCAGCTGAACCCCTATCATGATTTTCCTTGCTCGGCTTCATCTGCTTCTTCGACGGATTCTCCTTGCTCGGCTTCATCTGCTTCTTTGACGGATTTTCATTGCTCAGCTTCATCTGCTCCTTCGACGGTTCCTTTAATTGGATCTCCACATGGCCACGTATGTCTTGGCCTTCTTTCTCACCCTGGTGGCAAAGAGAGAATTCTTTTTCTGTCACTATCGCAGATCCCTCTTGTCTACACTCCAAGGCGGATTTAGCACCCATCACATTGGATGGAGAAGAGTGAGGTATTCCACTGTATGTCTCATTTATAGGAGTCTTTCCACCACTCTGTCCAACTACAGGTGATTTTCTCTCTGTTCCCCTTCCATGATTCTCATCACTATGCTTCACATTCTTTAACACAGTTTCCTCAGCCTGACTATTCACATTGCTGTGATTGTCTTGGCCTTCTCTAACACCCTGCTGGTGAAGAGAGCATTCTTCTGGAGCTGCTGTTAAAGTCACAGATGCCGCTATATGTTCTTCAGTTTTAGGATCTTGATTATGATCTTCCAACTCAGAAGCATCATCACCCTGACTGCGATTGTCCGATGGCTGTCCAGATGTGTGTGTTTCGTTGATCTTTCCTTCATGATTAAAACTGGAGAGTTTTCTATGTAGGTGCCCATGCTTTTCAGCTATGCTCTTGTGCTTAGCTGAAAAATCAGAACGACTCCAAAGATAGAGAGGAGGAGCCATCAAATTCCATTGGTCCATTTGTTTGTCATTTGCATCAAAAGAACCAGGCAGGTAAAATGACTGAAAAGAAGATACCAAAGTCATCAACAATACTGCAATAAGAACAAAACTGAAATTCAACTACAAGGAAACTCAAAAAACAAATCAGTTTACCTTTCCAGATAAAAATTGATTATCCTCCCAGACTAATTCATAGGGAAATTTTAAATTTTTCTTTCTATCCAACCTGCTCAATGACCAAAAAAAATGTGAGTCTATAAGAGAGAGAGAGTGTGTGCGTGTGTGTGAGAGAGAGAGAGATGGAAACTACTACCTTTCAGTTTCTGGTGGAACAATAAGGATCAATAATTTTGGACTAAACTCCAGAGCCTTATTGATAAACTTGTTTGCCAAAGCAGCTTTAACTCCAAAAGGAGGATTTAGCCCCATTATCTAATAAAAAGTGAATAATAAATGGTGTAAACGATGCCAACAAAAACACCAACAGTTGAGTTTTTACATGAGTGAAAAATTCTTAGATGAGGAATTTCCTCACCAATTGGGCCCCCTTGGGCAACTCCTTTGGTTGCACAGTCATCCAATCTCTTATCTCCAAATTAAAATCATTCTGCCAAGACAAGGATATCAGCAACCAAAATAGGTAAAGCCGTATAGAGTAAAAAACAAGAATAATGAAATTAGATGGATATGATGCAGCCAATATATACATCCACAATGCATAAACTATTCTATTACGGAAGATTAAAACCCAGGAAAGAGGAGCAAACCTTTGTTTGGAATATATCATAGTTTTTGTATGAGCACTTCTTCCCCGTCTCTTCAAGCTTTTTTTTCATTAGTAAACTAAAGTCATTGGCACCACAACAGAAGTCGACAATCTGTCATTGATGTAACCAATAATTAGATCAGCTCAAGTTCCTTGCTATCTTTTTTATTATGGAGCTACAGAAAATAGGGTGATGGAAAAAAAGACTCTCAACCTATTTGTGGGTTTTTCCAGCTCCCAAAAAGGACATAAACATCATGTTTGTACATAATTTCCCAAAGTATTGTAACAATCCAAGAACAGAAAGAACAATTATGACAACATAGTGCTTTCCTTTTTCTATCAATATATATTGTTCGCTTAAAAATGCGCAGAAAATATTCTATCATGAAACAAAGAGAAAAGGAGTCTAAATACATATAAAGCAAATCTATAAAATGTTGGAAAAGAGAAAAGGAGTGGGAGGGGCATGAGGCACAAAAACTCTTACCATATCACCATCTTGCACATACCAATGAAGTCTATCAACAATCTGCACATTAAATCAATGTTTTAGCATATAAGAAGCAGTATCAATATAACAATGACTAAGGGGGAAAAATCAGTAAAATTATAATAAGAATAAAAAGCAAGGACATTTACCTCTTTAAGTTTATCCACTTTAGTAAAATGACGACCAAAAGATGTGTAACGCATGCCATATAGGAAAGGTGCAAGACACACTTTGAGTTTGTTCTGGAAAATAAAGACTTTTAATATATTAAACACCCAAAAAGGAAGAGAAGGGGTTGGGGGGAAGAGAGAATGAAAATGCAGTCATATGTAAAGGGGAAAGGAGAAAAGGCACATGTAAATATTTTGGGTAATAACAATAAAGATGCTCCCTTAAAACAACAATTGGTTTTTTGCAACTTAAGATAAATAAATGCTAAGTCCTTATAAAAGAAGGCATGCGGGGGAGAGGATAAGTAAAAAAAAAATTAAGAGCAACAACCTGCCACTTAAATAGCTGGTTCAGGACCTCCGGCTCACAAACAGCTTGAGCTTCTTCAATGCTACAGCCAGCTTCTAGTTTTGCTAATGCCACCCGAACAGCCTGCAAAAAGTTGAATGAAGACATCAAAGAAAAAAAAAGGGCTCAGTAAAGATATAAAGAAAACTTTTGTAGGAATCATAAAATACCTCAACTGAACCCTCAATTTTTCCACGAGTAATTCTGTCTAAAACACCTTTTGATAAAGACGTAGTGGTAGATGGAACTTTGTGCTCTGCTATGATATCTTCCAAACTTATTGATGATTCAGCTTCCTTCATTATAGCCAATAATCTACATTGCAAAGAATTAAGTATAAGAACAAGGCATCATTTGCTAAGAAAAAATCTAAAACATCAAATCACATCATTTAGTCTCTGCTGACACATTTGGATACAAGAAAAAGACAACCAAATAAAGCAGAAATGAAGAGGCCACCTTCTCTCAGAATCAGCATCTAACGAAGGGATTTCAGAGCTCAAATTTTTTGCAGTAGGCTTGGCCATTGCAAGCTTGTTAGGACCACTCCTGAGCATATCTTGTTTCTCTGGCTTAACCTGTTCACTCTCCTGGTTCATAAGGGCGTAAAGCCTGTCACCCAGCGAAATCTTGTTTTCATCAGAGGATTTACCCATCTGCATTCCTTTCAAAGGCCTTTTAGTTGCACCGCCTGCTTTGACATTTTTAAGGGAACTTGTCCCAGGAGCAACTTTTTCAGCCTTTTTGCTAGATTGATCATCTTTAGTAACACAAGACAACTGCTTCGATGCTTTCATGGAAGTTCTTTCTAGTAAAGAGTCTTCTAATGCAACGTTTCTTTTCTTCAACCCAACTTTTTCATGACTCGTGGGTAAATCTGATGCCTTTCTTTTCTTCATTTCATCAGCAACAAATTTCCTCTCCTTAACAAAGGGGAATTTTACATGGTCCCTCTCTGGAGTCAAAATGTCTTCTCTGATCTTATGTTTTCTAGCACCAAAACAGCAGGATAAAGAATTAAGTGAACCATTATAAAGCAAATAAGAGAATAAAAACAGCACACCTTAAACACTTACAAGCAATATATCAGTACACGGTGGACAAGTAGACCATCCCAAGCCCTTGTTTTGATACCTTCTTCATCAATATCTTCAAATGCAATTTCTCTGGCAGAAGTGATTCAACCAACCAACTAGACTGTTAAATATGGGCCATATTCTTAAAAGTATAAATGAAAGATGAAAAATCTGAAATGTACCTTGGTAAGCATTTCCTGTGGTATGATGTGGGACATCTTCTACATAAAGCAAGCTGCAGCTCTAGAACCTTCTTGTTTTCTCCTCGTTGACAAACACAACATTTATGTATGGGGCATGTAAAGAATTCCCCTGCAGAAATATTTTGTCCATGCTCTTCTGCAGCAATTTTATCCCCCTTGTGGAGCAATTTTGCCACACAATCTGGATGATAAAAGCGCCCACAGGTTGCATTACCACAGCGAAAGACCTGCGCAAGGAAAGCAATGATTCAACATAATTATGATCCATAAATATTGTTTAGGGTTGGTTATATGACAACTTGCTTAGTATAATACCTCCGCACCAGCAGACTTATCAGATGAGCCTAACTTCCCACAAACGAAGCATTGATGCTGATTGTATTCACAATTCTTGCATAAGAAAGTCGGTATTGCCTGCCATTGAGAGGTAATAATAATAAGAAACAAGACAGTGACAAACTTAAAAGCCCATTAAGTAAAAAGACGTTACTAGCTTACTTCAACTTGCTTCTTAGTAAGGCCTAGAGATTCACATGAGGATTCTTCACCAGCTTCTTCAGTTGCATGAAACGATCTCATGCACTTTCCTTCACAACATATAAGATCCCCCCATTGTCACAAAAAGCACAAACTGAATCAAACAATTCATCATCATCATCGTCGTCGTCGTCATCAGGATCCTCTTGCTCACAACTATCAACTGCATCATCCCCATCATCAACTATAAATCCGGAAATTGAAGTGGGACGAACTTTCTGAAAAAAAGCCCAAAATAATTTAAAATCTATGGAAAGAATGAATAAAATCTATCAAATGAGAAGAAAAAATAAACCAAGAAAAGATATAGTATAAGTGGAAATTTGCTAACCTCATCATCAAACTTTTTCTTCGCGGGCTTCTCTTCCAAAAATGAGCGCAGAAACTGTTGAGAGCATAAAGCTTCCATTGAATTCAATTGCACAAAGAACCATAACTAACAGTCTACCAATCCTAAATCCTAATGCATGCCTCTCATGTTTCATAAATCAAAGAATCATGACATAAAATTCATTGCAGATTAAGACATGCTAAAAGCACTCCATATTATTTAGTAACAAATAGCACTTGAATACACCAAGAACTTAGACCAAGAACATTTAACAAACTAAATACAAACCTTGGATTTTGCTAAGGAACCATCACTTTTAACAGCCTCACCAATCAAATCCATGTGATCCACCAAATCGTTCTGTGAAGGCTTCAATTCATACGAGCTGCAAACAAACAAAACAGTAAGAACCACCCATCAATGTTGATATTTGAAGACATACCATAATCGAAGAGGAAAAAGAAAACACATGTAAGGCTAAATAACAACCTAAAAACTTTAGCCAACTGTTCCCACAACAATTTCCCAGACAAATCAGGATTCCAATAAAGAAGATGTAAGCAATGAACCATTATCAAAACGCTCCTAATCACAGGCTCAAAGCTCTTCCTCGGCTTTTGTAGCTTAATCCACCCATTTTCTTTACTTAAAACCGATATCTCTGGCTTCCCAACATTACCCAGATCAAATTTCCATGCAGTAACACGCTTGCAAATGGTTAAGAGCCCATCATCCGCTGTTCCTCTCAGAGTAATGTCCCTTTTAGTACCGTTAGAACGGGTTTCTTTGCCCCCCAATTGAAGTGGCAACTCAGAAAACGGAACCGCCTCCTCTTTTTCATCATTGAAATAGTAGTTTGAGACAGAACTGACTACAGTCTCTTCTTCTTCATCGTCAGAAAATGCCATACCTACTCTGACCATATTAAAAAGAAAAAGAATTTAGTAGGGTTTAAACCGTATAATTTGCAATAACAACGACGACATATAATTAAAAGAACAAAGCAATTAGCTGATCATCTTGAAAGAAATTCAAATTAAAAGAAGACAAAATCTAGAGGTATTTGCTTCACTCCAGTCCAACTAATAAAACCGCGAAGTAAGGAAAAAAAAATAACCCCCAAAAAAAAGAAAAGAAAATGAAAAAAAAAAGGTAAACCAGAAAATCAAAATTCCTTTAGGTTGGCCATCAATCAGAAAATTCTTATACATTTTTATTTCAATTTTCCAGGGAAACAAACGGCATTGTTTCATCAACAATCAATCAGTACGTTTAAAGGCAGATAAAAAAAAAACATAAAAGCATTGAAGATTTAAGTACCAGAACTAGAAGGGGCCAAAAACACCCAAGGATTTTCGCGCTTTCAGTTCTTCCTTCAGGTGATCAGAGTTTTTTAATTAGGGGTTTGGGAAAAGCAAATATAAAAAACAAAATTTGGAAATTTGGAGTTTTGGACTCCTCCGAATATTGGGGTTTATCTATTTATATTATATCCATTTAGGTTGGACCGTGGCGGTTCCTACTTGGGCTGAAATTCGATTAACTTTGGGCCTATCTTCGGGCCTGGCCCAGTACTATAATCATTTATATAAAATGTTGAGGTAGATTCTACCTAAAGTCCCAAAGATTTTGTTTCAGATTCATTTTAGTCCTTATATATATTTTTGTAGAATATAATAAAATCTTATTCTTAGAAGAGAGAAATCACAAAAGAAGATTCATATTAACGATATATTTATGCTATTTTATTATATTATTGTAAAAAGAATGGAATAAAATAGAGTTGTTGAACACAAGGAGAAAGTTATGTTATGTCCCGGCATCATTCAGAATTTCATTCTCTTTTTTCTCTTTACAGTGTTGAAAAGAAAAAAAAAATGCTTCTCTTTTAAGAAGAAATTCAAAAGAAAAAAAGAACTTTTCAGGGTCTAGCAATATTTGCCTTTTCTTCTACATGCCATGAGCTCTACCCTAATTGCCACCATTTTCAATCTTTTGCCTTCTTCTTCTACCTGGTAGTATTGTCAATGTATCCGGGTTTAAACAGTTGCAAATCGACTTCCACTATTCAACAAGGGTATCTTCATTCTCAAGTTGAGATGAGACTGTAATGTCTGAGGCAGCATCATCAATTGTTAAGCTCGATATTTCGCCGCACAGTGATGAGTTTTCATCTTCGCCACTGACAGATGGTGCTGGAGATGCATCTGGTGTATTAATAATACTTCCATTGCCACTTGCAGGGGATGGAGTTGTCTCGCCCTCTTCTGCTGCATGTTGAAGGCACCAGTACATGATGCTGGCGGTTAAAGTGAGGATCATTTTCTGGTTTACCTGCCACAATGTGAGAAGATCACCATTACTGCTCTATACATATCAATTTACTTGAGAAAAGCTTGTAATATCTAAATCAATTCAGATGAGCAGGGATCTAATAACCCATTTCCCAGTTCCCTATTAGTTGTAGAGATGTTATTTCGAGCTTTACAATGTGGCTTGCATGGATGCCTATGCGGTTTCTATTCCCACATTATATTTTTCTGTCTTCAAATGCTAAAACATAGTAGCCATGAAAGAAGCAATAAAGCAATAACCCATGCAGTTCAGTTATTTACATTTCACACATTTAAGTAACTTGCCAAAGTTGCAGAGACTGATGGATCAAAATTGATAATGCAATAATATAACCAATGAACTAGTACGGTTTCACCCTTACCTCCATGATATCCTCAGGCAACAAGAAAATGGAACACCCAAGCTTTCGAGCCACACTTATGATATATGTCGCATTCAACCTCTTCTCCTCATCTATAATTCCAATATGTACAAAAAGGTCTTCAGTTCAGCTCAATCTTGGCATTGTTTTAAACAAACGTAAGACCTCATTCACTTCTTTCTAAGTATTAATAACATCATGAACAATCCATCCAAACAATTAACCCAATTAGCTAGCAAGACATACCACTTTCACCCTTGGTTACAAGATTCCAATTGACCACTCTTGGCTCCGCTGCACTTAGAAGCTCGAGGAAAAAAAGTCCACTGGAAATGCTTTTATCCTGCAAATTAAAATACGTATAAATTATAAATGTCAGCCCTCAAATATGACAGTTTTTTTTTCCGCCATCAAAAGAAGAAAATATATGACAGTTAATATGCAAGAAAATGCCAATCATCAACCTTGAAGCTTTCTATTTGAGAAGTTCTTCCTGTACTTTTGACTTTCCTGTTTGCCCAATTTATGATATCTGCATCAGTCATCTCCTTTCCTCGGGAGCGGGATCTCAAACTCTTCAGAAGTTGAAGCATATTATATCTCATCAATTGCCATAGGAAAGCTGTAACATGTAATCCATTTTCAGCCTTTAGACAATTATCTAACGTTCAAATAGGATTAAACTAACATATTTTGCCAATAGCAATTGGCTATATATTTAGCCAACTTTAATGAAACAATAAATAAAAATAATTCCACATGTAGCAAGGAACCAACTTTATGTGAAAGCTCAGTGACAGGTAGAATTTTACAATCTACTGGGAAGAAGAAGGCCAAATGTATTTTTGATAAAAATACCATATTTAGGAACAAGAGTGTAATCATTAAGCTCTAAGTGAAACGAGAGGAGGGTGGGGATTGTAAGATGAAAAGCAACTCATGCCTTTCATATAGGTATTAGGCAATTTACAGAAATATAGATAATTTCTATTTAAACACACTTAAGAGTCTTAAACTAGGAAAACAAGACTAGAGCACATTACCGACTATGAGTTTTTTATTTCCTTGCACTATATCATTTCCACCAACATTGACAACAGAAAATCTCAGCTGCTTCCCAATCTTTATTACTTGATTGCAGTTCTCCACTTTTCTAAATGGAAACTTGATTGGAGGTTTGGTTGCATGCTTCCAGTTGACTGAACCAGGAGAAACTTTTTCCAGCACCTCTAGAAGAATCCATCTGCATCAAAACCAAAAGTTTTAACTTAGACAGTTGAAATATTAGAATTATAAACCTACGATGTCTCCCTTCAAAGGATAATCATAAATTAATATGACAGAAACTAGCTGTAACTGAATTGGGAAAAAATCTGCCAAAAAGGCCATGATGAGAAATGCATGCATGCCCTCACCCTAAGGAAAGGACAAGCATGACTTGATGGCTTTAGTTTCAAATTTCTCAAATGATTTCAAAAAATCTTGGGAATTAACCTTAACTTTTTGTTTGTAATGTTTGCTGCAAATCTACATTTAAGGATGATGCATGGAACTTGAGCATTTTAACTTACACCAGGAAAAGGAAGACTTACCCATTTCTAACATCCTCAAAGACATTATTAACATAACTCCCAATTCCCAGACTGTTGATCCATAATCGAAAACATCTCTCTTCTCTAGAAATTTGCACATCATCTGTCATCCTTTCTGCAAAAGAAATACTTTTGCTATCTGTACTCAGGCCATTCCTGCAAAAGAAAACGTGTTATTCTTTCTCAATTCAAAACTAGAGACAGCATATAAGAAGAAAAAGTAGACTTAATGTTACTAGTTAACTGGACAACCTAACCCAGCATGATAAGGGGCCTTGTAAGAAAAACACCTTCAGCAAACTATTTAAATATCTAATCATAGGACTTGCTCCCAATCTCTCCAGCAAGAGATATGGATGGAAGAGAACAACAGTAACGTGCAACAAAGACAGAAATGACCTAAAGCCATTCATATCATACCCTCAATTAATTGAGAAAAGATCCATGCACCTTGACTCCTGACTAAATTCGAATTAATACTTTTATCAGGTAGAAGACCACAGCCTACTCGTATTAACTTAGAGTGGAATAAACCTAGATTTGATCAGAAAACCATGTTCCATGAGAAATAGCACTAAGCTGAAAAAAGCTTTTCTTTTAAAAAAATTTGTGCTTTCTCACCTTTGATGAAAGATTTGAGCCACAAATGCAAGATTCAAGTTTGACGAGCCCTCAACAATGTCCTTTGGGCTCAAATACCGTTTGCAGCCCATTCTCTCTGCATGGTCAAGCACCAGTTTAGCCCTTTCAGTGGCATCCTTAGTATCTAGGGTCAATGGATTGCAGTGCTCAGGTGCCAGAACATTGAGCAGGTAAGCATAAGCCCTTGCATCCTGCATGAAAATGAGTGATATGTATCAAATTACAGTTCAAGCAAAGTGGCGCAATCATCTAATCGATGTATGAGCATGAGCCTTGTTCCCGTTTATCATTATACCCCTGTCACTGTATGTAATATTAAAATAATGATATACCTTTACATCTGAAGAAAAATTCGAAACAGTTTTCTCATAGCCTCCTTTTTTTAAATGGAAATTCATCCATCTCAGTAGAACCTTCTCAGGAGCTAACCCCATGAGTTCCTCAACATCCTGCAAGGATCAATAATTCAGGGGAAAACAATCAGTTCATTTGTTTAAAAACATGTTTAATTCATGTATTTAGTGGTATTTAAACATCAATCACATGATAAAAAGATATATTACCGCATTGCTATCCTCTACCAATTCCACAAGTTGAGGTGTCTTCTTAAGGTTGAGATCTGCCAAAAGTTGAATCTGCAGTTGTCACAGATAGTAAGGATGAGAAACAGAGTTCCAATGAAACAACTCATCTTAAGTTGCCATCCTACAATATCAATCTATCAAGAGAGTTCAAACCCTACACTAGTAACTGCGCATAAATACTTAAAATGAAATTTAGCCTACCTTTATGATTTGAGAGATCAACCCAAGGATGAGATGAGGCTGCAATAGAAATAATCAAAATGAAAACCATCAAATCATTAGATATTTCATCACAACTCACAATGCAATCTGTTCAACTGTACATACCCTTCCTTCAACCAAGTCCTGCGTGCCAATGTTTACCACAGTGCAGCCAATAGCCTTTGCAGAGTTGAGACAAAGGGTATGGTTCTCATTCCTCTCCCATGGGTTAAGTACCCTTTTTGTGTTGATAGCTCGTTCATCTATCGTTCCAGGCACTGCAACATTGATTAGCTTACTGCAGAAATAAAGAAAAAGTAGAATCAATAACCCCAATCTCTACCAGGTTCTCGTGAAACCAAAATAAAAGCAAATGCATGATGGAGCACACCCCATAAAAATACCATAAAAGTACTCCATCTTTTGCGAGATTGAAAAGGTCATTTGTAGCTGGATCCAGGGGAAGAAACTGCTTTAAAAATGGATCATCCCCAAGATAAATGTTTATGTGTGTAACATAAGAGGCTTTTTCTGATTCGCTGATTGTGTGAAGAAGAGTGGTTATGGAGGCCTTTAGGAAAGATAATGAATTCTTGGGATTGCCCTTTTTCCCAGTTGCTTGACCTTGCAAATTTAAATGCACCTGCTCATTCCACAGAACCAATTAAAGTGTTAGCCCCTTTAAATATTCCAGTATTGGACAAAGTTCAAGCCTATAATACCAACTTCTATTCGTCTTAGTAGAACAGTCATACGGTTTTAATGAAGCATGTAATTCCTCAGTTTCCATATGCTCAAATATTAGGATGTTAATTATAGTAAAAAACCATCCAATTGGGAGCATGCAAGAGAAGGTATACATATGACTCACCCTGAGAAATGTTTCAAAATCAACCTCATTGTTCATGTCACTATAAGATTCCCCCAATATCTGTCTAATCTCGTCCTCAGTAAACATGGTACTAAAAGCCTTCAATTTCACCATCAAGGACGGCAAATCCCCAACCGTAACTTTACCATTATGGTTCTTTACTGAAGCAAACTACATACAATAGCATATAGAACAATTAAAATGGTACAATAAAAAAAATGGGAAAAAAAAAAAAGAGTAGTATTGTAAGAATTGAAGCAATAAGCAGAAGGGGAGGAACGAAGCATGCTTACCTTGGATTTAAGGCCGCGAAGCTCAACTTGTGTGAATTGGCTTTGAAGCCATTGATCAGAGACAAGAACACCAACGAAACCAGACATATTTACAGCTTATGAGAGTATAGAAAAACAATTGCCACCCAAAATTTCTTCTCCAAATTACACCAATTGAAGACAGAATCCAATGGACAAAAATTACACTCTTGGATTTCCTCTTCAAAAGCAACACCCGAATAGCTAAACTTCCAAACAAGATTCTTCAAGCCCAGAATCTAAAAATCAGAAAACAAATCAATGATTCAACTTTAGATCATGAAACCATCCATATAAATGAATCAACTTATATCAATGAAAACCAATAGCTCTGTCGCTAACCAAAACGAACTGATTGAAAGATGTCTAAAAATAAGAAAATCCAATTCCAGAATCAACTTCAGATCCCATAAACATAAAAACTAACAAAAACCAATCATGAAACCATTCCTATAGATTGTTTTTAAGTTATAACAATCACCAAAAGCATTACAAAAATTGGAAAAACAAGAAACTACCACCAAGATAAGCCCTTTTTCATCCTCATTCAGTTCCAAAAGAATTAAACAGAAAAGAACCAAACTTTACAAACCCCATTAAGCAAACTGGAAAAACAATGATAATTCAACAGGAAAAACAAAATATGGGTAGAAAAATGGAAACCCAATAAAGAAAACATAAAAACAAAGCAACTGGGATAGATAGTTACCTGTAAAAAGCAAAGAGTTTTCGGTTGTTCAATGAACGAATTCAGTTCTTGTCAAACTTTTTTGACTTTACAGTTTACAGCACATTTACAAAACCAAAAAACCATTTAAAGAATTAAAAAATGTATATTTATAGGTAGAGAAAGGATCAATCTTTCTTCTAAGAAGAGCAAAGTGGAAAAGAGAGGAAAAAAAAAAACCTTGTTTTTAGTTTTTACCTTAGAGACAGCAAAGAGCAAGAGAGTGCAAGAGTTGGCCTTTGAAACAGATTTGATTCTGTTTTTCCATTTTTCTTTTTTCTTTTTTTCTTTTTTTCTTTTTTTAGGAATTGGGTGTTTCTGAGAGTATTGTAAACAGGGTGGACTCGCCTTGGTTATTTGACAGGTCAACAAATTTGGGTGGACACGTGTATCTGTGGGGCTTAGAGGTGGAGTTTGGGATCTTGTGCAACTACCCAACTTTTGGCTAAGAATTTATTATATTTATTTATTTACTTACCACTTACCGGTCCAAAAGGGAAAATATTAAATTATTTTTATTTTTAGAAAAAAAAATTAGAAAATAGAAATACTTTAACTTAAAGGGTTGTCAAATTTTATTGTGATGAATTGTGATGATGAGGAGGATAATAGTACTACCAATTCATAACCAAAATGAATATCATAATTAGATTTAGTTAAATATAAAAATCATAAATTTCTTAAGAAATATGGTTTCTAAAACAAAAATGCTAGCAAAAGATACAAAATTATTATCGATGAGAATAAAATATAATTTTTATTTATTTATAATTGTTCAATTAAATCTAGCATGTGGACCAAAGACCATAAATGTGAATATAAAATATATGAGGCAGGAGGCTATTGCTATTGGGGCCAAGTTCTTTATTGTGTGATTACATTGGAAGTGTCAAAAAGTTGGTATGCAAAAAATATTAGTAATACCATATTTTGATTAAGGTTCAAAAAAGATGATTTAGTTTATTGAAAAGTAATGCTGCTGAAATATGGGATTTGATTGCAAAATGAGTGAAGGAGGAACATGTCTCCATCTTAACCTTTCTTGGAAGATCTTAAAAAGAATGATAGGAAATAATTGGATCCCAATAGTGGTCCCTTGTCCCCCTCCCCACAAATCCATATGCCCTCCACATATTTTAGTTAGAAATTTCAATACCCATTTTTTCTTTTAATGCTCTTATACATAAACAGTAAATCATAAATTACACATGGTAACATTATTATATGGGTAATTATTTGATACACCAACGGTGTAAATTTTGAACTTCACAAGTGGGTTGTGGAGTTGACACATGTCCATTTTTTGAATTAATTAAGTTTTAAATATTTCAATCTAGTCCCTAAATGACACATGTCACTCTTTAGGACCCGCTTATATAGACTTCTATCAACAAATATTCAAATCATGTATGTCGATTAATTTGTACTTAAGTTTTGGACATTAAACATGAAAAAATTCTTATAATCTCTAACTTCATTATTCATAAAACTCGAATGCGACATCTTCATTCAATTTAATTCAAAGAAGTATCATAATATTCATGTACATTGTCAAATTCACATTTTAACTTGGGATAAAAGATAGATTTATCCAAATAATTCACACAAAATCTCCTTAACAACCAGTCACCGACCGGACCGACTAATTTCATCATCTTGATAATTCCGTAGCCTAACTATGTGGCTTGCACGACATCTACTTTTTGGAAAGAGACAAGAAAACAAGAATAATTCACAAAAAAATGTAATAAAAATAATTCTCGAACATGACATTTATAAAACATGGGTTCTTGTTTTGTTTTTATATATGGTACAGCCCAATGGCTCTAATCTCAATCAAAGCCCAAAAAAGTGGCGGATAGCTTTATATCTGTTGAAGGCCCATAATAATCCAATAGTCCAAACCCAAAACATAAACATAAGGGAGCCCAAAGACCTTTTCAATAGTTACGAAATCTAGAAAACATGTGAAAAGATTCGCATGTTAGAACATGAATTTTCTAAATCTTGTCTGAATTAGATTATGAAACCGACATTCATTTTTAAGACAGAAGCATGGAAAAATATTCTTCTTACAACTTTGTTGGTTAATTAGAAAAAACCAAATTCCAAGTCAAGGGATTTGTTATTTTCTACTCTTAAGCTCTCTCGTGACTATCCTACAGACTGGACTCACATGGCATTTGAATCAAATACTAACTTCGTAAAGACAACTATAAATTGAGTCTAGGCTAGAGCTAGAGTGTGTTGTATTGATTCGAGGCAAGAAAATGGGAAAATTTAGTGAGAAATTTTTGATGTATTGCTTGGTGGCAATGTTGCTGCTCATTGCAATGGTGGAAGCCGGAGGAGCGCCTAACGAGCCTACCATATGTAAAATTCCCTTGCGGAAGCTGAGTCTTTGCCGGCCGGCGGTCACCGGAAAATATCCTCCAAAACCAACCGAGGGATGTTGTGGGTTATTGAAACAGGCCGACTTGAAATGTCTTTGCCAGTACAAGGATGCTCTTCCTGCCCTCGAAATTGACCCTGTTCGTGCATTTGCATTGCCTAAGAAATGCAAACTTCGTACTCCGAAACAATGCCAAGGTATAAACTCTTTTTAGGTCTTCAAGTCTTAACACAACATGTTCGAAAAAATCTCAGCAATTTCTAACTGATAGTGCATTTTCTTGCAGTTTGAACTTTGGAGCACTCGCCAATGCCCTGTTGGAATGTTTCCCTATTGAACAATTTTCATTTCTATTTGAAATTTGAAGTGTGATTCAATTTGTACTATCTTTCTTTGTATTGCAATTCATTTCAATTTTTCTTCCCATTTCTGAATCATTTTTCTTGTTTGTTTTAGTTCACGAAAGGAACCCAAACTTAATTTCCCATTTCACAACGATAGGTCTCTTTAGAGACCTCTAAATGTACAAAAAGACTGCAATTTCATGAAAATTGCAGCAAATTGGGATGTCTAACATTCTGGTGAACTGCTAAGAGGACCGCCGAAAATAGGCCTCATATATGAGTCATCGAACTTTCTCCAGTAGAAATGTACTGTGTAAACAGGCCTTTCAATTAACATACTCAAACTATCCTTTGCACGAAGGATATTGGTTGAGGCCGATTCTTGAAACGAGAGCAAAGGAAGGGTCATGTCCTCCTTTGGCGATTTTGATCCTACGCTGCTGCTCTCGGTCTTCTCATCGACTACTCGGTGAGGTAGCAGGAAGTGTATTAGGGGCTTTGTTAGGAACCCAAATACCTGAAATCCAAATGATTACTTAAAATGTCAACTGCAATTTCATCTGATATAAGTGGCAAAGGCATGGACTGCTTATACCCATATCAGATTCCAAATGTTTAGAACATAACTTTTTAGGAAATTTGAGTTACATACCAGTGTAGTGAACAGAACAACGATTATCGTGTTGGTTATCATCGCGGCGTTGACAGGATCCCATGTAACACCAGAATGTGTAAACTAAAATAGTGAAGCAAGAAAGTCAGGGAACTGTCATAGTTTAGTAGTTACATATATATATGCAATTCAAACATTATTCATTTCTAACCTGTTTAAAAGCCAAAGCAATAGATACTGCCCCTCTCATCAGCCCAGCCCACCAGATAACTACCTGGATAAGTAAAATCTTCATAAGCCTCTAACTATCACATATGGAATTTTTCTTATAAGAAGGTTAATATTGCAAATTCAAAATAGTAACCTGGTGTTTAAAAGTTAATTCTGGTGATCTTCGAGGACGCCGGTTCATGTAGTTGGAGAAAGCAGAGAGAGGGAATACATAAGCAGCACGTCCGAGCAAAGTTAGAAGAACTATGGTGCCAAAGCTAGCCATTAAAGTCCAAAAACTGAAAACCAATTATAAGTTGTCAAGCCATGGTCAGAGGCTAGCTATAATGTGAGCAAAAGTAAATTGGTTCAGACTTGCAAGAAGTAAGTATAAGTTAAACAACCTTAGTTTAGTCACCCTCCACTTTTCAATGTCTAGAGCATCCATTCCTACATAGAGAAATATGAATGTTTCGGCGACAAATGACATCATTGCAAATATATGCCTGCAAAAGGAAATTAAGATAATTGTATCAGTATAACTAAAATTTGAAGCTAAGAAAGCAAAAGGAAAGGCTACTAATCATATCCAAATACATGCCTGGTTGTGATCCTTGAACTTTCAGTCACATTATGCCACGCATAGTGTGACATTAGGATTCCACAGAAGAAAACAGTGAGAATCCCACTTAGGTCTAAGAGCTGCACAATGGAATTGCCGGTCACATTGGGAACAAGAAATTGCAGCAGTTTCAATTTGCTTAGCTTTTATAATAACATAAGATTTCAAGCTTTTTATTGCAAGTCTTACCTCAGCCAACATGTAAGAAAGATATGCCATCAAAACCATTATAGCGAGTTCACGAACAGTTGAATGCCTGCAAAGGAAGTAAAACAATGAGCATTTTGGCAATTTGCATGTAATTCTCTTATTTGAAAGAGTTACCAACCTTCCAAAGTATAAGGTTTTAAGTGAATATGCTGTTACAAGTCCAAACTGCAACAGAACAAGAGATCAATTAGTACCAAGACAAGAGCTAAGCCTAATGTAATAATACTATTTGACATATGTCTGGTCAGAAAACAAGCTTACAAGAGTTGCAACTCACAGAAACTCCAAGAGCGGTACTCGTTGTGAATAGGTAAATAAAATCTACAATCAACCGAAGAGGTGTCTTGCTGGTAATTCTTGAGACATCGATCTTTTGAATCGCGTTGAACAGAACAACTGATGTTGCATCATTCACAACTCCTTCTCCAAATACTAGGCTGTATAGTAAAGGGGTTTCATCTTGATGAAGAACCTATAAGGAATCCATAAATCTGAAATCACCTCCCAAAATGTAATATTCAAGAGAAATTACAAGACAAAAATCACAAAACTGACCAAACCTGCAATGTACACACTGTGTCTGTTGATGAGAAAATAGTCCCTACAGCTGAAACAGAACAGCATGATCAATTTCACTTAAAATTCCTAGGACATTAACCCTGATTAAGAACATTAATAACATAATTAAGGGTCTCACCAAGATAGTCTCGTGCGCTCAAACCAACAAATCCTAGCTTGGGAAATAGCCACCAACTGCCTAGGACAAGATAACAATCCATGAATTTAGAAATACTTGTAACATGAAAGATATATATGAACCAAAAAAAAAAAAAAACTATAAGGAATCAAAATTACCAGCTGCAATAATGGAGGCCGATATGAAAACCCCGATTACACCAAATAGCATGATGGTTATAAAGTTCTGAAAGAACTGTTTCTTCTTCATCTGAAATCTGCAATTTAACCGGCAAAGAATGAATTGGACTAGTTCAAGAATGTGCATGAACATATATAGGAAAAATGATCACCTTACCCTGCATTAAATATAATAGGTGGAAGGAGATATATGAAGAACAGTTCTTCACTGAATCTTAAGATGTGAGAGCTTTTTCCTTTGCTTAACAGCAAGATTACTGTTCCAGCAATACATCCCTGATCAAGAAATGGCATTTAGAATTAGAATTTAATTATATCTGAAAAATAAAAAATATAAAGCAAATGAGAGAAATTAGAGGGAAGTAATTACAACTAAGATGGCAAC
The DNA here is from genome assembly GCA_001974825.2 of Corchorus olitorius. Lineage (NCBI taxonomy): Eukaryota > Viridiplantae > Streptophyta > Magnoliopsida > Malvales > Malvaceae > Corchorus > Corchorus olitorius. The sequence continues at coordinate 30,243 of AWUE01014268.1, forward strand.
AATGGATTCATTGACCCAACGGTTCTCTTCAAGCAAGTGACCTATAACTAAACAAAGGCAGAGAATTGCTACAAAAACTGAAATTGGCACCACCGTTGCTTCATGCTGCTCAGATACATTTCTTATAAACTCAAACAAACCCATTTCTTTTATTCCTTGTTTACTTAAATCTGCATTCCTTTTTTTTATGTTGATCGATGTTTTGGGATTCTAAGTGATAGCAAGAACTTGGACATGCCTCAGAAGTGAAAGATTGATCATTAGATATTGGAAAAACTAGGAAGAAAGAAACAAAAACAAGAGTAATCTGATGATTTTGTCCGGGACACGAGTGTTCGCAGCTGGCAATGACACGTTGGGTTTCGCTTGCAGGGACATTTGCCAAGTGCCAACATCACCATGACTTATCCTCTTCCTCTGCTTTTGAACAGGTCTGATTCTGAACGAATGTCTCAACATCTCAAAATTGGCCAAATGGGTCCAGTTTTCGAACCTCTCTTGAAGGATTTGCCTGTCCAGGCCCAGGCCCAGCCCCAGTTTAAGTTTCTATTGGGCCTCTAAGTTCTAGCAAAAATTTATAATGACATTAGAGATTCATTGACCATTTAAATGATTCGACATTTGTTCCTTTAAGCAATGTCTCAAGTTCAATTTAAACATGATTAATCGTAGGGTAATTATTTGATACATTGGCAGCGGGTCATGGAGTTGACATATGTCCATTTTCTGAATTAATTAAATTTTAAATATTTCAATCTAATCCCTAGGGGACACATATCACTCTTCAAGACTCGTTTGTGTAGTCTGCTAAACTCCACTGACCGTGTATTATATGTAAATCCTTAATCGTAAACCATTAAAATCCCATATTTTTTATTTGCTTTAATCTAGTCTAGTCTAATAATTGTAGTAGTAGGTAAGAATTCAATACAATCCAATTTTAACCAAGGAAAGTTGGCCTTGTTTTATCCAGATTCCTGCAAACTAAAAAAGGGTATTTAGATTGATAGCTTTTGAATTTTGATCATCTCATGAAACAAAAGAAAATTTGGAAAAAGGCAATTAACTGCTCTTTGTCATGGTGCCCAAAACTAGTTACTCTCTCCATCAAGTACTATTTGCCTTTTTGATGAAACCGTCAAACAATAGACTTGGTCATCAAACATTATTATAATTATAAACACTAATCTATTCTTAATTTAGTTATTTTATTCCAAGTTGTATTTCTTACAGAGATTTGCTATTGGCTGGCATGCATATATTTCATTATGAGACAAGAGAGATCAGAAAACAACATTTTCAAAGACAGTAAGACATAAATCAGTTTCAGATATATTATGATCGAAACTAGGAAATAATGTAACAAAATAAGGAACCCAAGTGGGGTAACTATTTTGTCCTTCCTAAGTATACAAATTAGAAAGAAAGTAAATATTTATATGTTTACATATGCCAAAACCTGACAGCATATTATATATTTATAGTGATAACTAACACATGGATGCCCTACCATGTGTTTTTTGATTTGTTCTGCAAACATTTTTTTTTTCTTTTTGGTGAAAAGGAACAAGTAGATTTTTAGACATAATATAGTTTTCCATATAATCGTAAAACTATAATATTGTTAACTGTTGATGCCAAAAAAATACCGACGATCAGCATCACATAGATCGAGTTCCGAGCGAGGCCTATAAGAGAGTAAACCGTTAGAAAGAGGCCCCTCTGTGGTGTTTGAGGGGGGATCTCCTCCGACAGTCAAGTCAGTGAGGTCCACTTTCGGTGTGTTATGAGTGTTTGTGTGGAAGGTGATCTCACATAATAGAGTTTAACTAGAGCATAATAGAGCTTATAAATAGAGCTTAATTCACCTCATCAAGTAGATGGTCATATCTTGGCTATTTATATAGCTTAGAGACTAGGGTTTCCCTAATGGGTTTTGGGCCAGATCGGCCCGAAATAAAGTATGATCAACATTAACAATTCATTAATGTTAATTTCCTTTTAATGCCTGGAGAGCTTCTCCGTTCAGGTTTGACGCAATTCAATTTCATAAATTAGTGATAATGTCAAAATCATAAGCTTTTTTTAACTAATGGTAAGACGATCGAAAAGGGTTTCAAAATTTTCAAATGTTGGATTTATTCAAATTAGTCCAATTACATGTTCGATAAATTGAGTGAATTAATTTAAACATCACACAATGTCAAAATCATAATAATATTCAACCACATAGTGAGTGGACTTCACGTACAATTTGGCTTATGATCGCTACCATTTGAAAATGTTTCAATCAAGGCTGAATTCGACAGGTTCATTTTTTGAATCATTCAAAACACAATCGAACAAAAATTATGTAATAAACAGCTCCAAATATTTGGAAAAATATATGAAAGCGTCCCTTTCCTTTGAACAATTCTTTAGAACTTAAATTAGGTCACAAAAATTGGGTCTAATTTTTAAGTGCTCTCTCCATCTCTTTTTGGTCCATACTTTACTAGAATGAAGCAAAATGATCGATTAAGGAACCTTTTTTTTTTTTCTAAATTTTGTATATATCTGAATCCCATGTGGTGACAGATTGGAAATTATATGCAAGGGAAACTTCGTCCCTCGAAATAATATCAGAATATTTTTTCAATAATCTAGGGTTCCTTTCTGTTCCGTAAGGAAATCACTTTGACTATGGCTTTCTGTTACTTGGCTGCTGCTTTTATTTATTTTTAATTGAAACCAATTAAGATTAGGTGGGAGAATAAAGGAATATTTCGCATTAATTAAAAAGATATTATATACTATATAGTACATTAATCAAATTCAACGGGAAGTTTCGGATGTTAGACGCTATGGATCTTTCATGTAGTACTGCAGAGTGCAGAATCCAATTGTGATTATGGGGCGGCTAATTATATGGTTAATGGTTTTCATATGATTAATTATAATAAAAATTTAATATAAACATTTCGTACTACTAATTTATGAATAGGCCTGGAGTCGAGCATTCTAAGACAAAGAATTTTTTTTTCATAAGACTCGGACTTAAGATCTTATTTAAAGAATATTTCTGTTTGCACTTAACCCAAATAAAAGTTGGTAATATCAATGTTCATATTACATTTTATAGCTAATCTTTTAAACTTAAGATATAGTACTTACTATATATATAATAAAGGCTAACTTGGTATGAATCAAGACGGGAGACCAAATGGGGCAATTGACCATTATAAATATAGTAAAGGTGACTTCAAAAAACTTTGTAAAGTAGAGTCTTCTTATATAAAGCAACCCTTTTGTTTATTTAGATTAAAGTCCATACTTTAATGGATGTGCATGTAAAGCATAATATAGTTTACATTACAACAACTAACGCGAATAATTAGTTTTTGGGTACCTATCGATATGAACTTTCTTTTTGATTCATACTCAAGCAAGGAAAAATCAATGTCAATTTTTTTATGGTCAAGAAATTAGAGCCAAAACCCTTTTCCTTTCACTTTTTTCCACATATGAAAGTGACCAAAAGAAATGGTGGCAATGGAATCACTATCACAGTTTGGAAAGTCATGAGCATGTAAGCAAACAAAGCATGTACCATTTGATATTGGCATTGGCCTCTCATATAAAAGCAACTTGCATTACTAAAAAGCTATAGACCATATTATAGTACAATATATAACTTATGTTTTTTTTGCTTTAGATATTCATTTAGTTTTTAGCTTCACTAATTTTATACTTTATGAACAATAAAGGGAGCATGGTACAATTATTACCTTTTTTTTTATACAAATATAAAACATTAACTAATAATTTATCACTATATCTTTCTACCAAAAAAATTATCACTATATCGAATGGTTTAAACTTTTTATACTCCCAATTTGAAATGAATTAATTTTGAATCAATAAAACCCAATAATACTTCTTGATTAAAATTTAAAAAGATCTAATAATTAGTATCTTTATATATAATATATATAGTCGACTAATCTATGATAACATGCATGCATTACTGATTTATTATCCCTAAGCGCTATATATATAAATAGTAATATATATGACAAATTATACAATACACCGTTAGTGGAGTTTAACAGACTACACAAGCGGGTCCTGAAGGGTGACATGTGTCATCTAGGGACTAGATTGAAATATTTAAAACTTAATTAATTTAAAAAAATGGACATGTGTCAACTTCACAACCCGCTTGTGAAGTCCAAAATTTACACTGTCTATGCATCAAACAATTACCCATAATATATATGGAAATAGAGGGTATTTTTATGAATCAAAATCCAATATTGGTTGGAGGATTTAGGCTTCGTTTAGTAGAGCGGTATGGTAGAGGTGTGATTGACACTGTTTGGCAACTGTACAGATGAAATTACACTGTACAGATTAGATTATGTACTATACAGATGAGATTATTAGAGCAGCGATTGAAACGGAGTTTACATTTAAGCTCCGTTTGATCCCAAAATGGTGATGAAACAATCAAACGGTGGTGAAACGGTTACAGATAAGAAGTATAAGAATCTGACATTTTGAAAGATGAATTGAGACTTGGGAGAAGTGAGAAGTCCTTCCCAAGTTATGACCCTTGTCCTTGAAGCAATTACTGCCCTTCGAGAAAAATTAAAATAATTCTAACCTCAAAACTCAAACTTTGCCAATGTCAGAAGAAAAATATCTTCTAGGTTTGATTTTTGTTCTCTATAGTATTTATAATTATATGTGACGCCCACTTCATTCTTGTGGCTTATAAACTCCTCCTTTTTGCTGACATTCCACAAAGGAATATTTTTTGAGTGCAGTTTCTGGTTTTTTAATTTATCTATTTAGTTAATTATCTTCATGGGTTGCATTGCATCACACCTACATATATATATCCTTATAACAACTTTTTCTTTTTTGTTTTTTCAAATCTATTGATGTCTTGACACTTCTGGTAATCTCTTCGCTTTCATATATGAATTAGTAAGAGTTTATCTCCAAATGTCAAATAATTTAAATTAAGCAGCTGGCATCTTCTCGATTATCCCCCTAATTCAAATGTTGGTCTTTGATTTTGTTTCTTCCCTCTTAATCATGTACAACTAATATAATAAGCCAAGCAGACAATTTTGATTCTTTGAACTTGCAATTGAAAAAAAAGAGCTTCTATATTTATCTAATTTATTTTATAGTATAAGCATCCTTAATTCCTTATTATTATCACTTTTTTTTCAACAAATCCCAAATATTAAATAGGTACATCGATCAAGTCTTCGGCAAAAAAAAAAAAAAGCTACATCAAATCTCGATTAAGTTGAGATCGAGTGGTGTCTGATCTAAATGGAAAGAAACTCTATCGCCTTATTTTTTATTTGTCAAACTCAAATTCAAAATTGTAATTAAACATTAAATTCCTTCCTAACAAGAACAAGGTAAACCAAAGATGGTGAAGGTCAATTTAAACCAAAATAAGTTTTGTTGTTTATGCATTGACTCCAACCCTCCCAAGTCTTGCACACAATTTGCCAAATGTTTCAATTTCACCATCAACATTTTATTTTTTTAAAACAAAGAAAAACAATAAATTTGGTGCTCCAAATTGCAAAAATCGGCACCCAAATTTTGTTCCTTTGTGGTGGGCTCCAACTTAGAACGTGACCATTTTGCGCGTTTCGGTGAGGTCACGATGGGCAGTGGGCTGTGGGCTGTGGGGCAACCAACGGGGCTACTCCACGTGGGAATTTGCCAGGTTGGCAATGCCCATGTTGTGGAGCCCATCTAGCTGTTCTCCAATCGGAAACTTGGTGGCTCACTCCTCAGTTAGGTGCTGGCTTGGGCTGGAGGCTCGAGCCATTGGAACTAAAAATTGGTCCAGTTATTTTGACTGGTCCAGTTTCAGAGGTTTTTATATTCATTTCAGTGGCTGGGATGGGCTGGACCGTTTTATTGTGGGGTGCAGGCCAGGACATTTGCAGTTATTATTGATTTTGATTTCATCAAATTTTTTTTTACAGTCCATCATGATCATCATGAAAGTTGGAACAGTGATAAATCTTTAGTAAGAAAGAGTCTGATCTAAGTTTTCTGATGTCATTATTACCATGCATTACTATTTCTAATTTCATTAACTTTTTTTTCTTTTCTTTCTGTAATGATTTACGACTAATCATATTTGAGTTGGATTGACTCATCATTATAAAAATACTTATTCGTATATACACCTACTTCGTTGCTACTTTATTCTCGAGTTACAGTTTTCTAATTGATAGTTTTCTTTATTTACAAAATTCGAACTATAGACTTTATTTAAGTTTAAACACAAATGACTCGTTATTCAATTTCTCCTAACATATTTATAGAACAAAGTCACTTAATAGTATTAATGATAGTTTAACCAAAATATGATACAAATGCTATTGGGCATTTGAAATGATGGTAGAATGTTGGGCTCTTAATTTTAATGGTTAAGGTTCGATCCCAATAGCTTTAAGTACCAAAAAATAAATACAAATACTCATGAAGGTAATCATGTTTGTTAAAGAACAATAAATTGCACTAAGATGAAAGAGTAATGGCAATATTACTAAGAAAGAAAAATTATGTCAAAAGTGTTGCATTAGTACTTATAATTATAAATGTGTAGGGTCCTACTCTCTCTGTCCCTTTTTATAAGTCCCTTTCAACTGTATTGCAAATATTAAAAAATACAGTTAAAGTTCTAAATCCTATAATCTTTTATCTTCTCCTTCCAAATTTGTCATTCTTCTCTCTCCCCCACTAACTCTTTCTCATCCTCCCACTCACTATCTCTCTTCATAAATTCTGTTATCACTGACAAGGGTAACTTGGGTAAATTAAGTAAAATATACATTAGGTTTAGAAAGGAGACTTATATTTTGAGACAAAAAAAAGCTTCTAGAAAGGGATTTATAAAAAGGGATAGAAGGAATACCTTTTCCTCATGTTAAGGATATTTCCAATTCCAACTACTTTCTTAATGACATCCAACTACCAATGGAAAAATAGAAGAAATCCCCCAAAACAATTTCACATAATATAGTAACTTTTTCATGCCACATATTAACCAAATTTACCTAAAAAAGTTTTAAGGCTCATGTTAATCATGTGGAAGCGATCGCACTCAATCATTCATTATCCACTGCTTAGGACAAAAACCCCTGAAAGCCAAGAGCCTACGGCTAACGGCTCCTTGTTCAAACTCAAGCCGAGCCTTAGGACAACGCGTAATTTGAGTTGGAAAAAAAAAACTCGAAATTTCATTATAATTAATTAAATTAAACTAAAACAAATTCTATAATAAAAAATTAGATAATTTATTAGTAATTAACAGAAATTGAATAATATAAATAATGAAACCAACAAAAAGCCAGCCTAAAAGTTCAGTATTTTTCTTCTCCTCTCCCTTTTCTCTCTCTAATCTTGCACCGTTTACGAAGGAAGAAGGAAACCGGCGGCGGAGATCAGTGGCGGAGCTGAGCTGAGTTGCAGCGGAAGAGATATTTCCGGCAATGGGAAGCTTAAGTGGCATTAAAGTTGCCATTTTTGTAGTTCAAGCTTTGCTAGTTTCAGTAGCTTTGGTTTCAGCTCAGGGATCTACTAATCGTTCTCGTTGGCAGACTCTAAGCGGTGCGTCTTTGCTCTATTAGATTCTTTCTTTTTACTCTTTTAGCTAGTCTTTCTGTTTGGTTAATGAGAAAGAGGAAGAAAATGTGGAGAAAATAGATGAGGTTTTTGAGAGCTTTGAGAAGATTATAGCTTATTGAGCCGGAAAAATTTTCAAATTTTCCAATGTTTCTCTTAATTATTGGCTAGTTCATGTTTACTTTCCCCTGAAGTGGAGGAAATGATCAGAGATTGCTCAAGCTGAGCTTTTTGAGCTTCTTGAGCCTTCGGCAGAGTCGTCAAGGTCGTTTTTTTTTTTCCTTTTAAATGTTTGATTTGAGAGGAAAATGGTGAGAAAATTGCTCAAACCATGCTAGTTAGCTACTTTGAACTTGTCTATTTTTCATTTTGTTTCTTTAAAGTTTCCGTTTGTTTGCAAAGAAAGTGGGGGAATTATAGAAGAGAAAATTTCACGATCATCAAAATAAAAATCTGGCCTTTTTCTTTCCTTTTCTAAAGAAGGAAAGTTTTATTTATCTAATTTCTCTTATTCTGTTGGGAAGGAAGGGGGAGAAATGCATTTTTAAAAATTTAATGATCTCCAAGCTTCTTAAAATGGAAATCTCTTCCTTTTTGTAGTTTGAAAAAAGTTTTTCACTTTCTCTTTTATAGGGTTATATGAACTTATGATCCTTTAATTGAAATTAGTTATTTTCCATTTAGTTTCTGAAGTGAGATATATATCGATAATATGCAGTTCTTCTTCTCCGTTAAAGTCAACCGCAAGTAATGTTTTCTCTATACATTAATTAACGTAAAATGTTTGCTATTTCTTTTCCTTTTAATCTTTTTAAATGAAGAACATTGATGAAAAAAGATAAATTTTCTTTTGATACCCATGGCAACATGTGAGCTACAAAATTTTGAGTCTATATATGCATAAAAGTTATTAAATTTATCAGACAAAATTATGAAGTTCATTTCATTTTTTGATTTTCCATTGTTCCTTAGGCTTAAATTGTTCGATTCGTTTTGCAGGGAATGTACCCTCTGTCATAGCACGCGGAGGATTTTCAGGAATATTTTCAGACTCTAGTTTTGCAGCTTATAGTTTGGCATTATTGACTGGTCCACCTGATTTGGTCTTGTGGTGTGATGTGCAATTAACGAAAGATGGGGCTGGGATTTGCTCTCCTGATATTAAGCTAGATAATAGTTCTGACATTGCCGTTGTTTACAAGGATAAGCAGAAGTCTTACCTTCTTAATGGAGTCCTTACGAAGGGATGGTTTTCTATTGATTTCACCCTCAAGGACCTTGCAAATGTCATCTGTAAGTTCAGCTCATAACTTTTTTCTTCTTTGTCCTGTCATCAACTCATCATCTTTATTGCTGTTCTTGTTGCCATGTTTATTTTATTAAACTCTCCTTATGGATATCTATTGAACTTGTTTAGTGCCACTGCCAAAATTCATTTAATGGTGTCAATTTGTAATGTGTCATTTGTTATCTTGACAGTAACTCAAGGTGTCTATTCTCGAACTAATAAGTTTGACGGCAATAGTTACCCAATTATGACGGTTCAGGATACATATACACAACTGTTACCACCTGCTTTTTGGTTGAATATTCAGGTAAAGGATTGATCAATGCTTAATTATGCCTTCATCATGCATTCTCAACCTTTTCTTTCGACTTATCTCCTTGTTGGATTAATATAACCCCATCTTCCTCCTTTAGATTTTATTGACCGTTTTTCTGTTTTTGCAGCATGATGCATTCTATGCACAACACAATCTGAGTATGAGAAACTTTGTACTTTCTCTAACCAGAAATGTGAATGTAACTGTTGATTATATCTCATCGCCAGAGGTGGGTTTCTTGCAAAGTATTGCATCACGTTTCCAAAGAAGCCCAACAAAGCTTGTCTTCCGATTTCTAGGAAAGAAGGATGTGGAGCCTACAACCAACCAAACTTATGAATCTCTGTTGAAAAATCTCACATTAATCAAGACATTTGCTTCTGGAATTATTGTTCCCAAGTCTTACATATGGCCTGTAGATGCAAAGCAATACTTGCTACCTTCTACTTCTGTTGTCTTTGATGCTCACAAGGAAGGGCTGGAAGTTTATGCATCTGAATTTGCAAATGATGTTCCATTTAGCTACAGTTACTCCTATGATCCAGTGGCTGAGTATCTTCAGTTTGTTGACAGTGGCAACTTTTCTGTTGATGGGGTGATATCCGACTTCCCAATAACCCCATCAGCAGCTATAAGTAAGTCGCAAACCTACTTGTAATTAACATTGTGAATCCCCACTCCCCAGAGTTTTTCAATTTGTTTTTGCATCTAATGCATTGATCATTGCCTATTAACTTATTAACTTAAAGCATGGATAAATAAAAGGTTTTTTACTGAGTCTTTCTGGTCTGAGTGACATGTACTGAGGGAACACCAAAAATCTTGGACATTATTGTTTTCTTTCCGCTCTGTGATTGCCTCATGCTATAGTTGCATCATATGAATAAGAGGGTTTAGAGTGATTAGTCTGCCCTTCTGTCTCTCTACTGGCTTGCTTAGTCTGAAGTCAAAAGGAAGAGTTGTCTTATTTTTCCTGGATGCCATTTATTGTTTTGCTGTTAGTTGATTAAAACCATTTCGCTTGAAATGCTGACTTTGTTTCATGTTGCAGATTGCTTTGCTCACCTAGGCAGAAATGCTACAAAACAAGGTATGTCATTATAAAATAATGCTTCTAAATCAACAGATCTTATTTTTTCTTGCTGAGAGTTAGTGGTAATGGTCATAGGATTGTATGTTATGAGGTAACAACCATTGTTTTGAGCTTCATCTTTACCTTTTTTTTTTGTTGCATGCTACAGTGGAACTTTTGGTCATCTCAAAGAATGGAGCAAGTGGAGACTATCCTGGTTGTACTGACTTGGCATATTCAAAAGCAATTCAAGATGGTGTAGATGTTATTGACTGTCCTGTTCAGATAACAAGTGATGGGATACCTATTTGCATGAGCTCTATAAATCTGATAGATAGCACGACAGTTGCTCAATCAAGTTTTAGCAATCTTACAATAACAATTCCAGAGATCGCTCAAGGCAGTGGAATATATACATTCAACATGTCATGGAGTGATATTCAAAGCTTGACACGTGAGTTGAATTTTGTTTTCATTTGCTTGTTCATTATGCTGAACTTTTGCTTCCTTTTATTATTATTATTATTATTATTATTATTATTATTATTATTATTATTATTATTATTATTATTATATATATATATATATATATATTTTTTTTTTGCTGTGGGACTAGGGGGATAGATATTTCAGTTGCCAAGATTTACCTGCCTTGGTCCATGTTGTTTCTTAAACAGATTATTAGTCTTAACTTTTGTCAACATCCTGTTTTAATTGGCTGTTTAATTCCACTGCAGCTGTAATTTCAAGCCCACAGTCAGCTTACCAATTGCTTCGGAATCCGCAGTTCAGAAATGCTGGGAAGTTCTTAGCATTATCTGACTTTTTAGCCATGGCGAAGAACACTAGCTCTCTCCAGGGTGTCTTAATCAGCATAGAGGTCAGTTCTTGCATATCCTATATTTTTCCTCTTCATGCTCCAAGTTTATTGGAGCTTACCGCCATGATTCTCATCTTGACTTGTGCTCACATTACTAAATCAAATCATGGATTTTAAGAGATTAGGCACTCTGAATGGTGTCTGAGATTTTCTGGCCATGAAAGTGGGTAAGGTTATCATGGTATCTTAATTAGTCTGAGAAACATTTGATTGTGTGATAATCCTCACTGTGGTAGCTTTGGACGATGCCATGGGGAAATACGTTGAGCTGAATGGTTTAAGAAGCATAGAAAATAAATAGTATAACAAGAACCTCCCACCATTATCAACTTGGCATCTGTAGAATCATTAAATTCCACTGAAGAGCTTTAATCACTGAAAAGTTGAGCTAATTCTAGACTTTCCAAATAGTTTAGTGCTTATCATAGTTGAACGTCAAGATTTAAGGACCATTCTTTTGTGTTTTAAATGCTCAAATGCTGTACACCCATCTCCTAGGATATCTTCTCTTGTATTTTGGCTAACTTATTTTGTTTGAAGTTGCAAAAATAATGTTAATAGAGACAGAAAAACTTTTCTTTTAACTTTACAAATTCTGAAGCTATCTTGTATTTCCCCCTATTTGGGTAGCAAAATCTTACTGAGCATACTCACATCCTTGTATTTTCTTGACATTCTGTAGCAAAATCTAGTATCCCCTTTCCTTTTCTGGTGATCGGAAAACTCCCTTCTCTTGGAAATCGTATCTGCTTAAAATCTTCATTTATGTTGATAAGCTGGCTGTAAATGCTTTCTATATGCTTGTATTTCAATTGTTAACACAGGAACATATATTCCTTTTGAAGATTTTTGACATTTTCAACTTGTGTATTCCTTTCAGCATGCTCCGTACCTTGCAGAGCAAGGATTTGGGGTAACTGATGCTGTACTTGATGCCTTGAGTAAAGCTGGCTATGATACAACTCCAACTCCCCAAGTTATGATTCAGTCCAGTAACAGCTCTGTGCTAATGAAATTCAAGGGTAAAAGCAACTATAAGCTTGTCTACAAGGTTGATGAAGATATCGGTGGTGCTCAGCTTGCATCAATTGATGACATTAAGAGTTTTGCTAGCGCTGTGGTCATCAGTAAGGACTCAGTCTTTCCAGAAAATTCGGCATTCCTTACTGGTGTTACAGATGTTGTACCAAGACTACAGAAGGCCAATCTCTCAGTCTATGTTCAAACCTTCAGCAATGAGTTCACGTCTCAATCATGGGATTTCTTCTCTGATCCAACTGTTGAGATCAATTCATTCTATGCAGGAGCTAATATCGATGGTGTCATAACAGATTTCCCAAAGACATCTGATAGATACCGGAGTAAGTGCTTGCTGGTCAAATTTTGGCATTCCCAAACTATAACATCTCATGCTTAGACTTATATTATCAGCCAATTGCTTTTATGTTATGGGAATATGAGGATGTTACATACTGGTATTAATGTGATGATAACTCTGTTGTAGGGAACCGATGCCTGAACAAAGGGAAACAAACACCCGGTTACATGAGCCCCGTTCAGCCTGGAAGCCTTTTGCAACTAGTCACACCGCAGTACTTGCCACCGGCTGAAGCTCCAAACCCCTACCTGACCGAGGCAGATGTTGCTGAGGCTCCTTTGCCTCCTGTTGCATCCAGAAACTCAAGTACTAGTCCAAATACTGCATTGCCCCCATCACCAAACGGGCAACCTAAAGTTGCTGCTTCTGTCATGGCACCACTTATCACTGTGGTTCTCGCCTTTTATCTCGCCATTTTGCCTTCTATTGCCTAAAGTAGCTGCTCTACTCTTCACCATTTTGCCACCCCTGCAGGAACCATCGCGGCAAATACCGTTTCTCCCTTTTTTTTTTTTTAACTTCTCTTCCCCTTGAAACAGTAGTTAAATTCTTTCTTTTTTCACCTTTTAATTTTGTAGGTATGTTCATATATTCTTCTCACTTTGTTCAAAAAGCACAAATTCTTGAGATACGTACGGTTTAATGGATCCATTCCCCTATTTGATTGATGTAAGATATGACACCTTGTGATTATTCTTTGGTGTGAATTATCAGTTATTTATGCATAAGGATTCAGCTCTCATATAAATGCTTTTTGTAACGCATCAAATAAGAGCTTTTAGCATTAATTTCTTCTTCAAAAGCTTACGCATTTCGACTCTGTCCGATGTTTCCAAACTTATGTTTGACCAGATTTCCGCCCGTTTCTCCTCGAAAATCTTAGGCCCAGTTGACTTTTTCGGCCTAAAGGCCCACTTGACTTTTATAAAAAGTTAATTAATTACTACGATTTTGTTTTTTAGGAAAATTAATACTACGATTTCAAAGAAGGGAAATTGGGAAAACGACAATTGAGATTTGAGTGTATTGAATTAGAAAAAATTAATAGTTGGAGGTGATCTTTTTAAGTATTATTTTCGTTGGTGTGATCAATTATCAATATACTAAACACCGTTTGATTTTTGCTTTCTTGGTGTAAAAAAAAATGGTTGATTTTTACATATATAATACTATTCATTAATTTCGTTAATTTTTTTTACGTACATGCCTAGCTGAAATTTCAACTCGAACAAAATCGAGATTTCTCGTACATCTTCAAACTCGAGAACGAAACAAATCTCAAACATAAGTAGAAACTAATTTGGTATTATTTGCCATTAGACATCTGGTCTACTGGTAGAGTGCTGAACTTTTAATTTTGATACCGGAGAACTTGTACCAAAAACAATCTTTAGCTATTCCATGGACCCTATTAGTACTCTTTTTATTTTTAGCCAAAGTGAACCTTCCATTCGATAATTAATAAAGAGAAGAAATTAATGCAATTAAGTGAGAGCAGATATCATATTAATGGAACCAGATATAATTTGAGGAATCAGGGGAAATAAATTAATGGCTTATGATCCCAAAAAACAATGCAAAGAAAGTATTAAACAACATTATAAAGAGACAAACATGGTTAATTAATAAGTACTTCCATGCTATAAAAAACAGACAAAACTTGTTTCAGCTACAGCAAAGTCAAAGCAGAAGTGAAAAAAAAAAAAAAAAAAAAACAAGAAGAAAGATCAATGGGTTCTTTCAATTCACTTTTCCTAAGCTTTCTCTTCTTAATCATAACATTCTTGTACAGAAACCAAGTCCAAGCAGCTCCACAGATTTTCAATGTGCTAAAATTTGGTGCCTCTGGTGATGGAAAAACAGACAATTCTAAGGTATATATGTCTTGTTTTTGCAAACTAAACCCAAATTCATTTCATTTTTCTAATGTTTTCGTTTTGTTTTTAGCCTTTTGGGAATGTATGGAAGAAAGCTTGCTCGAGTGGTGGGAACAGTGTAATATTAATCCCGACAGGGACATATCTGTTGCGTCCAATTAAATTTATTGGTGAATGCAAGGGTGCCATTACCTTTAATGTCAAGGGGACTTTAAGGGCTCCAACTGATAATGCGTCAACAATCGGCGTTGATCATTGGATTACCTTTCGATATGTTCATAGATTGGTTATCACCGGTGGTGGAACATTTGATGGCCAAGGTCCCTCAGCTTGGCCTTACAACGATTGCCGGAAAAATCCCAATTGCTCTCTTCCTGTCGTAAGTTCTTTCATTGTTTTTTTCTTTATTTATTAGTACCTTTTTGTTCTAAGTTAGGCCACTAATGAGTTTTGGGTTTGGGCCTTTTTTAGGGGCATATAATTAGTCCCTAATGGTACGAGGTATGACCAACAATTGGTTGGTTCAAGAAATTGAAAATTTATTTTTCTTAAATAATGTCTTTGAAAATTTTTTTACTCATTTAGTGGACCGACCCAGATCACGGATATATGTGATTTATATAAAAATATGTTAATGGAATGAGCCATGTTGGGAGACTCATCCACCATAGTCAGGTGTGCGACACGGTTCGGATCCGGATTAATCAGGGCTAAGCCCTAGATACCGGATGTGATAAAAAAAAAAAAATACTAATGGAATGAGGTATATGATACCAAAGACCTAGTTTTCACCTCATATAATTTACCCTAATGATATGAGATATGACCAAATCCATTGGTTCAAGTGATTTAAAACTTATTTTCCTTAAGAGAGTTTTTACCCTCTTAGTGGATTGACCCGCACCACCACCCATATATGTGATTTATATAAGAATATATGTAAGTAACTGCAAAGATCTAATCAAATTGTTTTTCTCTGCTTTGTTTTGGATTTTTGTCAGTCACTGAGATTTGATTTCGTCATGAATTCACAAATCAATCGCATAACATCAATCGACAGCAAGAGTTTCCACTTCAACATCTTTGGTTGCAAGGGCATTAAAATCCAAAATGTCACCATAACAGCACCTGGTGACAGTCCAAACACCGATGGAATCCACATCGCAGACTCAACTGACATCCAAGTTTCGGATTCGAACATTGGTACCGGAGACGATTGTATTGGCATGGGTCCGGGAGCCAGAAACATCAATATTTCCAACGTGAATTGTGGACCAGGCCATGGTTTCAGCATTGGGAGCCTAGGAGGAACACCCAATGAATTAAATGTTACTAACATAACTGTTAGAAACTGCAATTTGACAGGAACTCTATGTGGTTTGAGGATCAAAACAAGGGCTATGCCATTTTCAAGCCATTGTTCTGATCTTACGTTTGAGCACATTAATGTCAACAATGTTACAAACCCAATTCTCATTGATCAAAACTATTGCCCAGATCACAAATGTGGACAGGTAATTAACCATTTGATGCTAATGATCAAACTTGACCATTTGATTAGTTTGATGGTTTTTAATGAATGTTTTGCAGGGAGTATCGAAGGTTAAGATTGAAGAAGCAAGGTTTAGGAACATAAGGGGAAGTTCATTCTCGGAAATCGCTGTCAATTTACAATGTAGCAAAAGCACACCATGTGAAAAGATTGAGCTTAGGGACATCAACATTAATTACGATGGAGGCAAAGCGACTTCATCATGTTCAAATTGCAAAGGTGTTGCTTTCGGACAGCAAAATCCCCCTCCCTGTATTTTAAAAAGTTAAAACTACTTTTCCGGTATATATATAAATGTGCCCAATTCATGTAATTGTAAACTTTTCCAATCAATTGAGCATTATAATTTCTCAATAATATTCAAACTTGTCTCTGAAATTAATTTTTCAAAAGTCCAAGTGTCAAAGGCCGTTATAAAAAAATTTATGGGTAGCTATCTTTATTTTTTTTAGGTAGGTAGCTATTTTATTATTTTTTTCGAGGTAGGTAGCTATCTTTATTTTTTAATAGTACATATGAAAATCATACAAAGTCCTAAGAAGATATCCCAGTGGTTAAAGCATGAGATTTCTTGTGAAAGGTCCTGAATTCGAATCCTGAAATAAACCGGATGGGATTATGGGAAATGAGATGATTACCTCCTGTTGTGTAATTCATTTCAATATCAATATATTCTTACCTAATTAACAAAAAGTTTTCTTTATTGTTGGTTCCCAATAAATACCCCTTACCCAACAAAAAAATTTATCTTTATGGTTGGTTCCCAATATACATTTTAAAGAATATATGAATATAATATAGCTGCAATATGGTTCCCACGATATGTCTATATATAGTGTCACACCATGATAATTTTTTGGATAAACAGAATTCAAAAAGAAATCTGAAGAAAATTAAGCTTGGGAAACAAGAATGGAAGGAGATGAGCTCAACAATTTCCTGAGGTTAATTGTTTTGGCTGTTGTGTCTGTACTCTATTCTTACTTCATTGCAGCAAAGATCCGGAAGGGATTCTTTAGGCTACTCTCTCTTTTCCCAGTCATTATCCTTTTATCCGTAATCCCCTTTAGCATCTACAGCTTCCATATCGGTGCCCCCGCCTGGACTTTCTCTGCTTGGATTGGCAACTTTAAGCTCCTTTTATTCGCCTTCGATCAAGGCCCTTTATCACCATTATCATCTTCCTCTTCGTCTTCGTCCTTGTCACAACAGCTATGGGATCTTCTCCATTTTCTTGGCCAAGCTGCTTTCCCATACAAAATCAACAAAAACCCACCAAAATCAAAATCAAAATCCACCATGTCAAAACTAGTGCCTAGTTCAATTCTAGAGGCTTCAAATAAAGCTACCCTTTTAGCATTGCTATTTTATTCTTATAACTATAAGCAATATTTCCCTCAAAATTTCTTGTTAATCCTTTACTTTTTCCACACTTACTTCATCATCCAACTTATCCTAAACATTGGTGCAATCCCCGCTCAAGTTATGGGCGGCGTTGAGATCGAGCCACAGTTCGAGTCACCCTTACTTTCTACTTCATTGCAAAACTTTTGGGGTCGTAGGTGGAACCGTAGGATCTCGGATATACATCGTGCCGCCGTATATGACCCTGTACGAAGCGTTTCTAAGCGTATAATTGGAACCAGATGGGCCTCATTGCCGGCTGTTTTCGCAACGTTTGTCATCTCCGGGTTGATGCACGAGTTGCTTTATTATCACATTACTCGCCAAGATCCTACATGGGAAGTGACTTGGTTCTTCGTCTTGCAAGGAATTTTGGTGGATATAGAGATATTCCTCAAGAAAAAATTGGTGGAGACTAACAAATTTCGGCTTCATAGGGCCGTTTCGGGGCCATTGGCATTGGCAATTTTGGCTTTCACCGCCGGATGCTTGTCTTATAAACAACTTCTGAGAAATGGTATAGACGAAAAGATCACCGGAGAATTCAATATGTTTATTGCTTATATTAAGGGCACATCTTAAGGGCACAACATAACAACAAGAAGCAAATTAAGTACTTACTAGCTAGAAATATCACTAAATTATTCTGCTTTATTTCCATTCGTTATATATTTATATGTACTTAAGCCTACTAATATAGTTTAAATATTAAATGAACATGAAAGTGTAGTGTGTGCTATTCTATATATCTTGACAATGACAATGACTTTCTTTTTTTTGGTGATTATGACAATGACTTTTTTAATTTTAGTTTTACGATTTAATAAAAGGGAAAAATGAGAATTGAGATTTGAGTGTATTGAATTAGAAAAAATTACTAATGGTTGGAACCTTGGAGGCGATTCTTTTCTTTGTTTTTTAACAAAAGTATTATTTGGTGTAATTAATACACTAAACATCTTTTAATTTTTACATATGTCACCGTTCATTAATTTCTTTTACCTAAAATTTTCTCTTGAACAAAATAAAATTAAATTTCTTATAGCTCTTCACATTGATAACGAAATTCCAAAATAATTCCATGGCTTCGGCTGCGAGAAACGATGAAATATTTTCTTTATAATAGAGAGTCGAATACATATAAGTCAAGTTCCAACCCATCATAATGTGTGGCAATCCAATTATGACTTTGCAATTAATTATGGTAACAAAATCTCAAACATAGTTTTATAAGTAACAAAATCTCAAACATAGCTTCAAACTAACTTGTAGTCCCAAATTAAAAGCAATGCAAATATAATTAATTAATAAGTACTTCCATCCTATAAAAAACAGAGAAAACTAGTTTCAGCTACAGCAAATCAAAATTAAGGATAAGTAAAAAACAAGAAGAAAGGCCAATATGGCTTCTTTCACTTCACTTTTTCAAATCTTTCTCTCCTTAATCTTCACATTGTTGTACAGAAACCAAGTCCAAGCATCTGCACCAGCACCTGCACCTGCACAGCTGTTCAATGTGCTAAATTTTGGTGCCTCTGGTGATGGAAAAACAGACAATTCCAAGGTACATAATTATACGTCTTGCATTGTTTTTGCCAAACCAAACCAAACCAAACCCAAATCATTAATTCATTTGATTTTGTTTTTGTTTCACTGTTATAGGCTTTTGGTGATGCATGGAATCAAGCTTGCTCGAGTGGTCAGAACAGTGTAATATTAATCCCGACAGGGACATACCTGTTGCGTCCAATTGTTTTTCTTGGCGATAAATGCAAAGGTGCCGCCATTGCCTTTGATATCAAGGGGACTTTAAGGGCTCCAACTGATAATGCGTCAACAATCGGCGTTGACCATTGGATTTCCTTCCGACACGTTAATAGATTGATTATCACCGGTGGTGGAACATTTGATGGCCAAGGTGCCTCGGCTTGGCCTTACAACACTTGCGATAAAGATCCCCATTGTCCTGCTCTTCCTATTGTAAGTTCTTCCTCCATTAATTACCATTCTTCAACAAATTAAATTAATCTAATTAAGTTAATTATACTGCAATTAAGATCTATCTAATCAAATTGTTTTGGAATTTTGTCAAGACATTGAGATTTGACTTCGTCAACAAGTCAACGATTAATCGGATAACATCAATCAACAGCAAGAATGCCCATTTCAATATCTTTGCTTCGCATGACATTACAATCCAAAATGTCACCTTATCAGCACCTGGTAACAGTCCAAACACCGATGGAATCAAAATCTCAAAATCGACCGGAATCCAAATTTCTGATTCCAACATAGGAACTGGAGATGATTGTGTTGCCATGTTGCCAGGAGTCGAAAACATCAATATTTCGAATGTGAATTGCGGACCAGGCCACGGTTTCAGCATTGGGAGCCTAGGAAGAAAACCCAATGAAAAAAATGTTACTCACATAACTGTCAGAAACAGCAATTTGACAGGAACTTTATGTGGTTTGAGGATCAAAACATGGCCTATGCCATATTCAAGCATTGTTTCTGATCTTACGTTTGAGAACATTAATGTAAACAATGTTACAAACCCAATTCTCATTGATCAAAACTATTGCCCATCTCACAAATGTAAACAGGTACGTAGCCTTATAATTTCATCAATTCGTGTATATGAATGTTGATCAAATTTAAGCATTTGAATTTGATCATCATGGTTTTTATGAATGTTTTGCAGGGAGAATCGAGGGTTCAGATTGAAGAAGCAAGGTTTAGGAATATAAGGGGAAGTTCGTTCTCGAAAATCGCCGTCAATTTACAGTGTAGCAAAAGCACACCATGTGAAAAGATTGAGCTTAGGGACATTAACATAAATTACCGTGGAGGAAAAGCAACTTCGTCATGTTCAAATTGCAAAGGTGTTGTTTTCGGACTGCAGAATCCCCCTCCCTGTATTTCAAAAGATTAAAACTACTTTTCCAACATAAATGTGCCCAAGTCATGTAATTTATAAACTTTTCCAATCAATATTGAGCAGTATAATTTCTCAATAATCAAACTTGTCTCTCTAATTCATTTGTCAAAAGCCCAAGTTCAAAGACCCATACAAAAATTTATTGGTATCTAACTTTCATTTTATTTTTTACTATTTTTTTAACAAGTTAATCTTATTCGTGTCTGGTCGGCCTACTATATATATATAGAGTAAAATTCTCTTAACAATTGGTTTTTTCATTTACAAATAAGATGTAGCCACCTTCAATGAATACAATAATTCTCATAGTCAACATATATAAATCACATCTACTAATTGAATAGACACCTTACATAATAATTGAAATCAAAGTATAGTTCCATGGACCAAATCATTTTTATTGAAATGTTCTTTGGATAGATCAAATGTTATCTTCGGTTTATATTTAATAATTCAAATGTTTCTAAAAAATTGAAAAAAAAATAGTACATATGAAATCGCACAAAATTTTAAATATCTAAAATTATTTAAATTTTAGCATCTATAGCTTTCATATCGGTAGCGCCGCCTGGAGTTTCCTTGGTTGGTATTGCAACTTTAAGCTCCTTTTTATTCGCCTTTGATCAAGGCCCTTTATCATCATTATCGTCTTTGTCTTCGTCATCATCATTGTTGTCACAATGGGTATGGAATCTTCTTCATTTTCTTGGCCAAGCGGCTTTCCCATTCAAAATTAACGAAAACCCACCAAAATCAAAATCCACCATGTCGACGAAACTAGTGCCTAGTTCAATTGTAGAGGCTTCGTATAAATCTGCCCAATTAGCATTGCTATTTTCTTCTTATAACTACAAGCAATATTTTCCTCAACATGTCTTGTTAATCCTTTACTTTTTCCACAATTACCTCGCCATCCAACTTTTCCAAACCTTGGGTGCAATCCTCCCTCAGGTTATAGGCGGCGTTGAGGTTGAGCCACCGTTTGATGCACCCTTACTTTCAACTTCATTGCAAAATTTTTGGGGTCGTAGGTGGAACCGCAGGGTTTCAGATATTCATCGTGCCACCATATATGACCCTGCAAAAAGTGTTTCTAAGCGTATAATCGGACCCCGATGGGCCTCATTACCGGCTGTTTTCGCAACGTTTGTCGTGTCCGGGTTGATGCACGAGTTGCTTTATTATCACATCACTCACCGATTTCCTACTTGGAAAGTGACTTGGTTCTTCGTCTTGCAAGGAATCTTCGTAAATATAGAGATATTCCTCAAGAAAAAATTGAAATTTCGGCTTCATAGGGCCGTTTCGGGGCCATTGGCATTGGCAATTTTGGCAATCACTGCAATTTTGGCACTGGCTGTTTGTCTTATAAACAACTTCTAAGAAATGGTATAGACGAAAAGATCATCAAAGAGTTCAATCTGTTTATTGCTTATCTTAAGGGTACAACATAACAACAAGAAGCAAAGTACTATCTAGAAATATCACTAAATTATTCTGCTTTAATCTTTCCATTTATAGTTTAATCAAATGAACAAGAGATTGTAGTGTGTGTAATTCTAATTTCTCTATCTCTTGATAATGACAATTGAGATTTGAGTGTATTGAATTAAAATTTTCTTTTGAACATAATCAAGATTTCTCATAACTCTTCACATTGAGAAAGAAATTTCAAATTAATTCCAGGGCATCGACTGCGAGAAGCGATAAAATCCCTTGTGATGGAGAGACAAATACATTTAAGACAAGTTCCAACCCATATCACAATGTACTAGCCATCCAAATTATGGCTTTGCAACTAATTTTATGGTAATAAAATCTCACACATAGCTTTGGTAACAAAATCTCAAACCTAGCTTAAATTACTAACTTGTAGTCCCAAAAATCAATGCAATTATATAATTAATTAATAAGTACTTCCATCCTATATATAAAAAACAGAGAAAACTAGTTTCAGCTACAGCAAAGTCAAAAAGGAGAAGTAAAAAACACTTACAAGAAGAAAGATCAATGGCTTCTTTCACTTGGCTTTTTCAAATCTTTCTCTCCTTAATCTTCACATTGTTGTACAGAAACCAAGTCCAAGCATCTGCACCTGCACCTGCATAGTTGTTCAATGTGCTAAATTTTGGTGCCTCTGGTGATGGAAAAACAGACAATTCCAAGGTATATAATTACACGTCTTGTTTTTGCCAAACCAAACCAAACCCAATTCATTAATTCATTTGTTTTAATTAATGTTTTGCTTTTGTTTTTGTTTCATTGTTAGGCTTTTGGTGATACATGGAAGCAAGCTTGCTCGAGTGGTAAGAACAGTGTAATATTAATCCCGACAGGGACATACCTGTTACATCCAATTATTTTTGTTGGTGATAAATGCAAAGGTGCCGCCATTGCCTTTGATATCAGGGGGACTTTAAAGGCTCCAACTGATAATGCGTCAACAATCGGCGTTGACCATTGGATTTCCTTTCAATTCGTTCAAAGATTGATTATCACCGGTGGTGGAACTTTTGATGGCCAAGGTGCCTCAGCTTGGCCTTACAACACTTGCGATAAAGATCCCCATTGCCCTGCTCTTCCCGTCGTAAGTTCTTCCTCTCCATTCTTCAACAAATTAACATTAATCTAATCAAGTTAATTACTGCAATTAAGATCTAATCAAATTCTTTTGCTTTGAAATTTTGTCAAGACATTGAGATTTGATTTTGTCAACAAATCAACGATTAATCACATAACATCAATCAATAGCAAGAATGCCCACATCAACATCTTTGCTTCCCATGACATTAAAATCCAAAATGTCACCTTATCAGCACCTGCTGACAGTCCAAACACCGATGGAATCAAAATCGCTGACTCAACCGGAATCCAAATTTCTGATTCCAACATAGGTACAGGAGATGATTGTGTTGCCATGTTGCCAGGAGTCGAAAACATCAATATTTCAAACGTGAATTGCGGACCAGGCCATGGTTTCAGCATTGGGAGCCTAGGAGGAAAACCCAATGAAAAAAATGTTACACACATAACTATCAGAAACAGCAATTTGACAGGAACTCTATGTGGTTTGAGGATCAAAACAAGGCCTATGCCATATTCAAGCATTGTTTCTGATCTTACGTTTGAGAACATTAATGTCAATAATGTTACAAACCCAATTCTCATTGATCAAAACTATTGCCCATCTCACAAATGTAAACAGGTAACCTTACAATTTCGTCAATTCCTATATATGAAGTGAACAAACTTAACCATTTGAATTTGATCATGGTTTTTATGAATGTTTTACAGGGAGAATCGAGGGTTCAGATTGAAGAAGCAAGGTTTAGGAACATAAGGGGAAGTTCGTTCTCGAAAATCGCCGTCAATTTACAGTGTAGCAAAAGCACACCATGTGAAAAGATTGAGCTTAGGGACATTAACATAAATTACCGTGGAGGAAAAGCAACTTCGTCATGTTCAAATTGCAAAGGTGTTGCTTTCGGAGTGCAGAATCCTCCTCCCTGTATTTTAAAAGATTAAAACTACTTTTCCAACATAAATGTGGCCATGTCTTGTAATTGTAAACTTTTCCAATCAATTGAATCAGTATAATTTCTCAATAATTAGCAAACTTGTCTCTCTAATTAATTTTTCAAAAGCCCAAATGTGAAAGACCCATACAGAACATTTATTGACTTTCAATTTTGTTTTACTATATTTAAGAAGTTAATCTTATCCAATCCGATCAGCTTATTATGGAGTAAATAAATCTCTCAAACAATGATTTTTTTGTCACAAAACAAGACGTGGGTAACTTTTAATGAATATGAATACAATATTTCTCATAGTCAACATATATAATCACACACATCTAGCTATACTAATTATTTTAGAGTAAAAGAAATGCTATGAGAATTAGCTATACCCTTTTTAATTAAGCGTATATATGACCCCTGTACGAAGCATTTCTAAGCGTATAATCGGAACCCGATGGGCCTCATTGCCGGCTGTTCTCGCAACATTTGTAGTCTCCGGGTTGATGCACGAGTTGCTTTATTATCACATCACTCGCGAATTTCCGACATGGGAAGTCACTTGGTTCTTCGTTTTGCAAGGAATTTTGGTGGATATAGAGATATTCTTGAAGACGAAATTGGTGGAGACTAACAAATTTCGGCTTCATAGGGCAGTTTCGGGGCCATTGGCATTGGCAATTTTGGCACTCACCGCTGGCTGCTTGTCTTTTAAACAACTTCTGAGAAATGGTATAGACGAAAAGATCATCAAAGAATTCAATATGTTTGTTGCTTATCTTGAGGGCACCGCATAAACAAGAAGAAGAAAAGTATTAAGTATTATTCATCAGTTAATTTCTTTTCATTCGTTAAATTTATTTATGTACTAAAGCATAGTTTAATTATATGAATTGAATAAGAAATTCTAGTTTGTGTACGTAATTCTATTGCTAGGGCTATGGCCCAAACATTTGAAATCACTATGTCTCAAGTTGGGCCAAGGGTCGGCCCTAGTTGATAATTCTGATCCATTGACCCACTTATGAACGCAAATGCAATCCAGCCGGCTGTCGCGTGTCGTGTCGAATCGAAAATCGCGATAGACGGGGCAATGCCATGGGTGGAAGCACAAGCCATGTAGTCCCCTAGGCCAACTTGTTTTTGCTGATCATTAGATTCATCAATTACAGTATCTTCAAACACTGATATCAAAGATGATGAAGAGGTCAAGCCAGGGTTTTCCATGGCTCTGCACATCAAGAAATTAATGAAGGTCTGCCATATCTGACAAATGCCTGTTGCAACTCTTATAGTTTGTAAATGAAGTGTACATTTTCTTCACTAGCTCCCAAAGCTTCTCTCCTCCTTTAATGACATGCGTGTCTAAAATTGGAGAATGGTACGTAAAACCCTACCCAAAAAAAAAAAAAGTTCTTGCGTCAAGAAAATTGCTTTCTTTGTGAAATTTAAGTCAAGCAATTTTGGTTGGGTGTTACTGTTAAGTCTTTTTCTACTACTAAATAAAGAAGAAAAAGCTTTTAAACATAGTAAATTATACAATACACCGGCGGTGGAGTTTAGCAGATTATACAAACGGATCTTGAAGGGTGATATGTGTTCTCTAGGGACTAGATTGAAATATTTAAAACTTAATTAATTAAAAAAATAGATATGTGTCAACTCCACAATCCATTTGTGGAGTCCAAAATTTACATCACCGGTGTATCAAATAATTATTAAATATAGCCGCATTGTTTTACCCAAAGTGAAGGGACTTTGGGTAGGTTTGTATTTATGATTTTTTTTCATTTTTCAGTAGAATATGATTTTGACAAGTTCAAACAAAAGTACCCATTTGAAATTAAGATTAATTCAAGCGATCTGGCTTACCAAAATGGTGAGTCCATCGGCATCCGAATTTCGAACTCGAAGATAGCCACCGGAGACGGTTGTGTAGATCCATTGGGTCCAGGATCGAAAATCGATGTCAGTTTTAGCCACATAAACATAGATTAGGACGGACGAAAAGCAGCCTCATCATGTTCAAATTGCAAAGCTAATGTTGCTTTCGGCCCTCGATCTCATCCAAAAAAATCAAAACTACTTTTCCAATATAAATGCCCAAGTGTGGTTATAAGCTTTTTTCAATCAAATGAGTAGTATAATAATTTTTCAATAATCAAACTTGGCTCTTCTAATTAATTTGTCAAAAGCCCAATTGTTCAAAGGTCCATACAAAAGAATTTATTGAACCGATAGCTAACTTTCGATGAATCATGCATGTTCACTCAGAATTGTACTTCCCCATCTATCTTATTTATTCGTTACCTAACCAAAATTCATTATGCATAGTTCCCACTTCCCAACGACTCTCCAAAGTGCTTAAATTACTCAAAAGGCCATATGTATACCCTTAGCCCCATTAAACTGATACACTAAAATGTCAATCAAATTAACAACATTTTAGGTTGCCTATTCGTCTAATTATTTCTATTTTGAGAGGGTATAATATTCAGTTTAGATCTCATTTACAATTATGGAATGATTTTATTTATGAATCTATATAATATAATACATCGTCAGTGAAGTTTAGCAGACTACACATGCGGGGGTTAAGGGTTGACATGTGTCATTTAGGGAATAGTTTTTTAATTTTAAAAACAAAGCTAATTCTAAAAATGGGTATGTGTCAACTTCTCACCCGCTTGTGGAATCCAAATTTTAAACCCATGACCTTATATGATCCAATTACAATGCACTTACCAATAGAGTTATCAATTTAGGTGCCATTATACTATCTATTTTGATATTATATTTATATATGTTTACTTTAATTCGGATATACTTTAGTATATGTAGTTATTATAAACATTAATTGAGTATATCTAATTATGTCTATATATATGGTGTCATACCATAATATTTTCCACGGATAAGCAGAATTCTCGAAAAGAAAGAGTTTGTCTGAAAAGAAGCTTGGGAAACCCATAATGGAAGGGGAGCTCGACAATTTCTTGAGTTTACTTGTTTTGACTATTGTGTCTTTACTCTATTGTTACTTCATTGCAGCCAAGATCCCAAAGGGATTCTTAAGGCTACTCTCTCTTTTCCCAGTTATCATGCTTTTTCTTGTAATCCCCTTTAGCATTTACAGCTTCCATATCGGTACCTCTGCCTGGACTTACCTTGGTTGGTATTGCAACTTTAAGCTTCTTCTATTCGCCTTCGATCAAGGCCCTTTATCATCATTATCATCTTCGTCTTCGTCTTCGTCATCATGGTCGTTGTCACAACGGCTATGGGATCTTCTCCATTTTCTTGGCCAAGCTGCTTTCCCATACAAAATCAACAAAAACCCACCAAAATCAAAATCCACCATGTCAAAACTAGTCCCTAGTTCAATTCTAGAGGCTTCAAATAAAGCTACCCTTTTAGCATTGCTATTTTATTCTTATAACTATAAGCAATATTTCCCTCAAAATTTCTTGTTAATCCTTTACTTTTTCCACACTTACTTCACCATCCAACTTCTCCTAAACATTGGCGCAATCCCCGCTCAAGTCATTCTAGGCGTTGAGATCGAGCCACAATTTGAGTCACCCTTACTTTCTACTTCATTGCAAAACTTTTGGGGTCGTAGGTGGAACCGTAGGGTCTCAGATATGCACCGTGCAGCCGTATATGACCCTGTACGAAGTTTTTCTAAGCGTATAATCGGACCCCGATGGGCCTCATTGCCGGCGGTTTTCGCGACGTTTGTCGTATCCGGATTGATGCATGAGTTGCTTTATTATCACATCACTCGGGAATTTCCTACATGGGAAGTGACTTGGTTCTTCGTCTTGCAAGGAATTTTGGTGGATATAGAGATATTCTTGAAGAAGAAATTGGTGGAGACTAACAAATTTCGGCTTCATAAGGCGGTTTCAGGGCCATTGGCATTGGCAATTTTGGCTTTCACCGCTGGCTGCTTGTCTTATGAACAATTTCTGAGAAATGGTGTAGACGAAAAGATCATTGGAGAATTCAATATGTTTGTTGCTAATCTTAAGGGCACAGCATAAGAAGAAAGAAGAAGAAGAAAAGTGTTATTCAGCTTTCTTTTCATTATTCGTTAAATTTATGTACTAATTAAAGCCTAGTTTATAATTCATATTAATTGAACAAGAAATTCTAGTTTGTGTAATTCTATATATCTTGACATTAATGGCAAGTGTTTCTTTAAACCTTTTTCCATATACCAAATCGAGCACGTGATAAGAGATCACACTTCTCCTTCGTCTCATTATAAAAAATCTACCCGATTCATTGAATGACTTAGTAAAAAAATAGTAGTAATTTTAAACTGTTGAATCGATTGTATATCTCAAGACAAATTCAATGAAGCTACATTAGTGGAAGTATGGGCATGGACCGCATGGTATACGCAGATAGATTGGTCGCCATCATCTTTGCCATTTTTGGACATGGGGTGGCTCGGTCAAAGTACTCTAACTACCAGTTATAATTGTAACATGGTTGTAGTTGTAGGAACATTTAATTTTGAAACATGAGTAGCCAAAAAAAGGAATAATAAAACCTAGCACTTATTACTAGGAAGAAAACAGACACTTTGGCATCTGAACTTGAATGAAACCGATAAATTAGCCATCAAATTTTCAAAATTGTCAATTACACGCCTAAACTTGTAAAAAATAGACAAATTAGTTCCTTTAGATAGAAATTAATTAAATTACGTCAACAATTAAACATATATCAGACAAAATTTATAGCAACCATACCAATTTTCGTCCAAGGCTAATTAGTCTTCCTAGAGTACAACAACAATTAACATACCGAAAAGAATACAAATCTAAAGTACGTAGCAGCAATATCTTTAATACATGAGCAAGAAAACTAACAACTCTCCCACATAAATCCTCCTCAATATTTTTTTAATAAAAAAAAATCCTCCTCCATTCATCCGTTAGAGCACATTAATATATATACCAGAAAGTCACTTTCCAGTTTCCACACCCAAAAGCAAGTAGCACATTACTCATTGCGCCACCATTCGGTCGTTTCTATAACCTGCATCTGCATTAATCTTTAAATTTTACAACATTGAATTTTAAATTTTTGCTTCCTTTGCTTATGTTCTATGTTCATGGCCTTGTTTTGGATACTTTTCTTGGTATGAAATTAATTATATGGGGCACTGTTTTATGAGTGGCTGCGCTGGGCCGCCTTCGTTTAGGCTCCAGAGGCATATTAAATCCTGCTTGTTAGGGCCTATGGCCCAAACATTTGAAATTAATATGTTCCAAGTTGGGCCAAAGGTTGGCCCTAGTTGATAATTCTGATCCATTGGCCCACTTTTGGAGTTCTTTTCTGGGCCAGAAATGAAAAACCCACTTTTGGGGTTTTTTTTTTTTAAACTTTCAAAGTGCTCTTTTTGTTGGGTAAAAAGAATTTCTCTAAGTTAATCTTAACCAACAAGGGGTTGGATCAAGTGGTAAGCGGCTTGTTTCAGTTTGAAAATGTCTCGAGTTACCTTGCGTACGCAATTATCCTTGTTGGTAGACTCACCCACCATAACCAGATGTGCGACGCATGTCGGATCTGGATTAACCAGAACGATGCGGGTGGGGTAAAAAAAAGTTGGATTAGTCAGAGTGGCACGGGTGGAGTAAAAAGAAAAAAAGTTAATCCTAAGCATTTATCATTGATGTGGAATTTCTCTAAGCATATATATAAAAAAATTAGTTTAGTTTTTTTGGATAAGTATTTAATTTTAGTTTATTATTATATCCTCTTTTATCAAAAAAAGTAATAGAGTAGTAGTTTAGTCTTAAGGCTGGCTGAGGCTTCTATTTTAATAACGTCTTCAATCTTCTTCTTCCTTTTTTTTATATATAAAATATTTGAGAATTGATTTTAGCTTGAAAAAGTAAGTCAATAAGAAATCAATAGACGAGTTAACTGAGTTTAGTCTATTTAACTTTAAAAATGGGGTATTAATTTAATCACATCATGATTTTGTAATACCAAATCATCATTGCGAAAACATGCCGTTTTATAGCTGTATTTGTATTTGAAAAATAATAGTAATTTTATGATTTCCAAAGTCTACACGTTGTTATGTTGCCTTACAGACATTATTTTTTAGTATATGTTTAATTTTACACTTAATAAAGTTTAAAAGGTCTTCCTTGTAATAAGCTTTTGACTTGACTTTTGGTTTTCAATTATCCAACAATGGGGTTTTTGTGTCATGCTTTTGTGAAGATGATGTCATTTGGATATCTCTGTATAAACACACAACTTTCAATTTTCAACCTAAGACCCCAAAAAAAAAAATCCCACCAAAATAAAAAAAATGGACCCTCCCGACCCAAATCCATGGCATGAGCCACCCATTATAAGAAAAATGGCCCAATCATGAGCTTAGTCTCCATGGTTAATGATGATCATGCAATTAATTTAGCATTTAATACTCATTAATTTGATGGTTTTCTTTATACCCTTTCCTTCTAGAAATTATGTCTATGCAACTATTATGCATTACATACGTTCCATATTGTTCAAAAGAAGAAAGATGATGAAAAACAAAATCAATCTACTATTGAAAATAGGGTAATTATTTGATACACCGATCGTGTAAATTTTGGACTCCACAAGCGGGTTGTGGAGTTGACACATGTCCATTTTTTGAATTAATTAAATTTTAAATATTTCAATCTAGTCCCTAGAAGATACATATCACCCTTCAGAACCCATTTATGTAATCTGCTAAACTCCACCACCAGTGTATTATTTAATTTGCCTTAAAAAGAACAAAATCAATCGATTTTCATTTCTATTGCATATACCTGGCCAAAAAAAAAATCTATTGCATACGTTAAATCAATTAGTTAAAAGCGTGTATCTTCACTACCAATAATCATAAAAGATGATTTAATATTGACGTAAGTGAAACCAATAGTTTGATTGAAACACAAGCAAAGACTTAAGATCCCTTTGATCAAGGGATGGTGTGGCCGTGTGGGATAAAAATTTGACAATAACCACAAAACTAAACCTTTTTTTTTCTTCCCTTTTTATTTGGTTGCAAATGAGTGAGCAAGTTAATGGAAGTTTCTTATTTTCTCATTAGAGTGGTCTTAATCCAAATTTGTCATTGGCTCATTGGAATTATTGGGTCTTTGAACATTTTTTTCAGCTTCTTGATTGATGCCCCATATAAGAAGTTGATAGTGAATATTTGAATAGTTGAGCTAGATATTTTGGCTAGCTAGTTATCATATTCCTCCACCTTCCACCATCTACATTTACTAAACCTAAAACTACAATCAAAATGCTTCAATACAATTTTTTTGGTTACTACAATAAAGAAAAGAAAGAAAGACATTAATTAGTAAAATTTAAGAG
The DNA here is from genome assembly GCA_001974825.2 of Corchorus olitorius. NCBI lineage: Eukaryota > Viridiplantae > Streptophyta > Magnoliopsida > Malvales > Malvaceae > Corchorus > Corchorus olitorius. Next base: position 61,511 of record AWUE01014268.1, read on the forward strand.
GATAAACATATACAACAACCAGAAGTCGCATGTTCATGATTTATATCAAAGGTTTGAACCCCCCATCCCGTTTTGTCTCTCCCTCCTTATCTTTATCGTAATATAAACCATTTCTTCTAAACAAACAAAAAGGTGGATAATAGTAGAAATTAGAAAATTACCCCACTCCATTAAAGTAAAAACTACTATTTTGTTTGCAAGTTGCCTTCATGTTTGGCAAGGACAATTTCACACTTTTAAAATGATTGAAGTTAAGGGAAAAAGGGGATACATAATAAGCACACTTCTTTCTTCTATAAGCTCTCTTTTTTAATGCAACAAAACAGCCTAGCATGACAAAGTCTTGTTTGTGTTCAAATTGAATCAACATATCACATGATGAACTCAACTCATTGCTAAAACTTTTGGATTAATGGGGAGTTTTTTTATACTAAAATACATAATATGCTTGGAAGAATGCATGCATTTCAAGTTTAGCATAACTCATATGAACTCCTTTTCTTTTCTTTCTTCTTCTATCTTTTTCAAAGTGCCAAATATAAAATTTTGCAAGATAGAAGTTGATCTCTTTATCGTTTCACTTGAATGACATAACATAACATCATATCTATTATGAATATTTCGTTCAATGATAAGTACATACAATCTCCGATTCAAAGAGTGTTTTCGAATTCCCTTTTTCAGAAGTTAAAAAGAAAAAAAAAGTAGCATAATAATATCAAGCAAGAAAAAACAGCCAACCTAATAAATGATTCACAAAGTGAAAGGGTTTTGAAAATTGAAAAGTTAAAAATGACAAGATAAAATTGGTCCAAAGCTAATATTATTCCTTTCGGCAGAGGGAATAAGGTAAAGAACAAAATGGCCAATGCAATGCCTTATACTTTGAAAACCCAATATGTAAAACAGAATATCCTCCCTATCATATTTGTGGACCAATAATCATATGCTTTTAAACTTTATACAAAGTGTCCAGCAAAATTTGTGGCCTGATGGCCTCCCATATCATAGATGCTGGACCCTTTTTAGAGTCCAACTTAGGATCATGGGTAAAGTATTACAATCAAAAGGATCATATTGTGACACGTGTCAACCAATTCATGGATGTGATGAAAATCCTTGATCCCACATCATGGCAACGCTATGCTGACGTTTTTCCAGAGCCAAGAGTTTCCTTCCTTCAGCTCAAGGAAACTCCCATGTGGGTCTTATTTGGCCGCCAACATTTCCCCCTTTGAGTTTGACCTTCTAAATTATATGTTACTATTAACTAATCTTTTTTATTTTATGTGTCTTTTTCTCTTTCAAAGCTTCCTCTATATATATTCATTCAAATTCTTGAGCTTTTCTTCACACATCTGTATCAAAGACAAAAGCTTTCTTGACTGAACACACACAAACGAGAGAAGAAAATGCCAGAGAAAGAGAATTCTTGTGTTGGTTTGAATGAGCCACGATTGGTGGTGAGGAAGTTCTTGGCTAGGCCACAACATGAAGGAGTTGGAGCAGTAGTAAGGAGAAGCATAGGCCGGTAAGAGTTCGAGAACAAAAAAAAATGATAATTATGATGGTTTTTGCATTGAAATGAATCAAATTCTGAGGAATTTGAGTTGTTTGGATTAAAGGGTATCTTTTATTTTGCAGGTTTGAGTTGAGATACTTCGATCCTTTCCTTGTTTTAGATGAATTCTCAGGTTAGTGTCTCTGTTTTTCCCCTGTTTCCGTTCTCTGTTTTTCTGCTCTGTTTTCGTTCTCTGTTTTTTCTTTAATCTGTTTTTTGCTCTGTTTTTCCGTTTTCTCTGCTTTTCATTGAATGCAATCTCCTGTGGTGATTGGTGAATGTATATATCTATATAATTTTTCATTTCTCATATGGTTTTGATTTTGGATATTTCAGTCACAGCTCCTGCGGGATTTCCCGATCATCCACATAGAGGTTTGGTTATTTTCCTGTTTTTCGTGTTTTCTCCAGAAAGTTGACTCTGTTTCCTCTGAAGTTGATTCTAAATTACTCTGTTTTTTTTTTCTTTTGTGAACAGGATTTGAGACGGTCACCTACATGCTACAGGTACAGAAACTCAAACCACCAATACCAAAGAATAGATATTCCAATATTCAAAACTTGGAAAGTTCAATACTTTTTGGTAAACTCATTCTTGATAAAATAAACATAGTATGAATATATGATCATCTCCTTTTTCTTTTTTTTTCCTTTTTCATGGAAACCTTTGTATTTATTACTCAATCTTCATTCAAATATTGAGCTTAATTAAGCATAAAAAGGTCAATTCAGAATAAGGTCATTTAGATTGTGATTGTTTAACATAAAAGAAAGCAACAGATTGCTAACCTAGTAGCCATTTTAAGGCTAGGATGAGACATCTTCTTATAAGTCATACCTGCTATGCCAAATAGGGAAATTATCAAAGCTATAGATTGTAGAGAGGCTTACCCTTTTGGTTGAATGCAATTGGTTGATTGATTTATTAGGGGGCTGTTACACATGAAGACTTTGAGGGACATAAGGGGACCATTGGAACTGGTGATATTCAATGGATGACTGCTGGAAGGGGAGTTGTCCACTCAGAGATGCCTGCAGCTCAAGGAACCCAAAAGGGTCTACAGCTATGGATCAATCTCTCCTCCAAAAATAAAATGTAAGTTCATTCGTCATTTTACATGGACTCGGGATAAGGTGTTGCATAATAATGGTATAAGTTTGACACAATATGTCATGTTTCTTACATGGACTCGAAATAAGGTGTTCGATAATGGTTTAGTTTATTGAGAAATTATATTGAATTAGACTAAGTATGAATACAATGATTTGTCATTATAGATCTTGTCTTGAAAGTGGTTTTGAATGCAGCACACGTTGAATAGCAATGTTTTATGAGCATATCTTGGTCGATAATATGGTCAGCTTTTTTTTACAATGTGCCCTTTCGTTTGAGACCCATTTTGAAGAAAGAATCTTTAATGATGAAAAATTGGGTTAATGCTTGTTCCACTAGCTAGGGCATGCTGTCAAAAGTCTTTGGTAAACTTTAAAACCCTTGAAGCTTCAATTGTTTAATCTTTTATGTTTGTCTTTTCCTTTTAAAAAACTTTCAGGATTGAACCAAGGTATCAAGAAATATCAAGCAAAGACATTGCAGAAGCTACAAGGGATGGAATCAAAGTTAGGGTTATAGCTGGTGAAGCCTTAGGAACCAAGTCACCAATTTACACCAGAACCCCAACAATGTACCTGGATTTCACTCTTGATCCTGGAGCTCACCTTCAACAACCGATCCCGGATTCATGGAATGCCTTTGTTTATGTCTTGGAAGGTGAAGGAATCTTTGGCCGGACTAAATCTTCGCCGGTGAATGCTCATAATCTCCTCCTTCTAGGGTCTGGGGATGGCTTGGAAGCATGGAACAAGTCCAATAAGTCACTAAGGTTTATTCTAGTTGGAGGTGAACCACTATGTGAACCCTTGGTACAGTTTGGACCATTTGTAATGAACACTCAAGAAGAGATTGATCAAACAATCGATGATTTCGAGAACTATACCAACGGATTCGAGAAAGCAAGACACTGGAGATCAGAATCTGGTCTCAGCCTGGATTTCTGATTCTGGTTTTGTCTGAGAATCCATTAGTTAATTTTGGTCCAGAGCATTGATATTTTTAATAAGTAATCAATATGTACATTATTTTATTATATTCATAGTTGCATCGAATTTATAGTCTTTGATTGCTACAAAAAGTCAAGAAAATTGATAAAAATTTCTCTTTGGTTATTTCCCTTGTGGATATTTATTCATAGTTTTTAACTAAGAACAATTGGGAAACCTCAATCCAGGCGCCAGCTTTGCCAGTCAAGAGCTTGGCCAACAAATACAAGACACTGGAAGACTTTTTTAACACATTCAAAATTTGAACACAGAAACATCAAAGAAGATATCCTTATTCTAAGACTAGCCGTTAACATAATTTTCTCCTTAAATTTGGAGAAGAAAATTGAAACCTTATTCTTTCAATGGGAGATTATGCATCAAATCTACAAAACTAAATGCTTGGAAAATGAAAAATTTATACTCCAACTAATAATAACCTTGCAAGGAATTTCCCATTAAAGCTTGCTTTACAAAAAATGGTAGGCAGGCTTAAAATTTGGTATTGTAGCCATAAGCTTTTGAAACCTTATGGATAAGTTTTTTTTAGAAGGTTAATTACTTTTATCTTAGGTAGATTATTGCACCTCGCTATTTTAAGTCGAATAAGAAGAACTCGATACCTTTCAAATAAGGTTTTAGAGTCTATCACTCATTTCCAAATTATTTAAGATATCAAATATAAATCATATTTACCGAGAGGCTAACCGATGTGCGGATTGGATGGCTACCCACTTTGATCATCTTTCACTGAGACTTCATGTCTTTGATACTCCTCTACAGGATCTTGCATCGTTGCTTACAGCAGATGCCCTTGAAGTAGTCTGGCCTAGAGCCATTTAATTGCTTTATTTATGTAATTTTTGTTTTCTTTCCCTCGTATATATAAAAAAAAATATATGAATAGTCTGATTAGTGAAAATCTATAGTAATTAGTATAAGATATGAAAGATTATATTTAAAAAAATCTATGTATATTATAGATATAAAGTTTTTAGTTTTATCATCAATTCATCATGATGGACATGGTAAATATTGATGGGTTACCTAAGAAATTTGTGGTTTATTTTACAAATCCCATTTATTTCTTCTTTTGCAATTCTTTTACTGTTTTCTTCAGAAAAGCAAAAGTAGAAAGACTAGTCTACAACTCGATCTCTACCCTTGTTTTTTTTTCTAACAGAACAGAAACTATGAAACTTCGCTGAAACAAAAACTCAACCGTAACTCTCCTCAATCTCAACTCTAATTCCAAACAGAAACCTCCTTTTTCTCTGTTTCCTCGTCAAACAAAAGTCATCAAAACCCAAAATCTTAAATCTCAGAACCCAAAACATTAAAAAAAAAAAATCAGTTACCCATGAACAAGAAACACTCGACTCTTCTCAAGATCCTCTTAGCTCTCTTTGCTCTCAACTCTATCTCCCTTTACCTTTACTTCTCATCCAGCCACCACAACCACCACCATCCGCCGGAAAACCACCGTGAAACGACGGCGGAGAGCTTCCCCATAATAGTCCCACACCGTGGACGCCATTTTTCAAAGCCCTGGCCGATCATCCCATCTTATCTTCCTTGGTCTTTGACCCCTAGCGTAGAGGTTAGGTCATGTGAAGCTTATTTCGGAAATGGGTTCACAAAGGTAACTGATGTTTTGCCCGCAAAAGCCGCCGTGAGATCCGGCTCAAGTTGGTTCAAGTGTCATTACTCTGCGACTTTGAGGAGTTCAATTTGTGAAGGGGGGAAGATAAGGATGGATCCCGAGAAAATTAAGATGTCTAAGGGAGGTGAAAAGTTGGAGGATGTTATCGGGAGAAGTGAAGAAGAAGAGTTGCCTGAGTTTGAAGATGGAGCTTTTGTGGTTGAAGGTGAAGGAGGAGCAAGGTTCAAGAGAAGAAAGCTTGTTGGGGAGAAGTTTTTGGATGAATTTTTGCCTGTTGGGGATGTTTTGAGACATACAATGAGAGAATTGGTCAGGTCTACTGTTGTTGTGGGTGAAGATGATTTCACTTGTCAGGAGGTTAGATCAGATTTCTGGATTTTCATTTCAAAGTTTAAATTGTCTGTTCTTTGATCTTAATGTTTGATTGAATTGCTAATTCTGGGTAGTGTTTTATTTGATTTGATGTTAAATGTGAGTATTAATGATGCTTTGCTAAGTTCCTGAATAATTGGAAGTTAAATTTTGTTTAACCCAATATGGTTTATAATTTAATGCATGTCTGTATGTCAAAAGGATGTCTTGCCTGATCTACATGTGTATAATTGAGGAAGAATTAACTGTCTTAGGGTTATCCGTTTGATGTCTGGTTTAATAGGTAGTTGCATTTTAATTTTGGTGGCATATACCGATTCTGAGTTCTCAGGCAGATGTAAAGCCGGAATAGTGATTTAGTTATAAGTTGAAAATGAGTTTGATTCAGCATAGGAATTGATTTGTTCATTTTCTTCTAATTTGACTTGTTTTCTTGCCTTATTCTAATGTTATACCCTTTTCTATGGAAGATGAACTTAATTCTTGCTATATTAGCTAGTATAAGTTTCTTCAATTCGTCTTCTAATTCATTTCAATTTGTTGATTGTTAGTTCTGCTTTTATGGATTCTGATGTGGAAGCTCTGATTACAGTGGGTAGAGGAGCCTACACTTTTGGTAACAAGATTTGAGTATGCAAACATGTTCCACACTGTGACAGATTGGTACAGCGCATATGTGTCTTCTAGGGTTACTGGCTTGCCTAATCGACCGCATTTAGTCTTTGTGGATGGTCATTGTGAGGTAGGCATTCTTAATTGTTAGTTTGTTTCATAAGGGCACTGTTTTGTTTCTATACATAGCTCGGGAAACTTTGTTTTTTTTTTTTAAATGGTTGAAGAACTTCTATATATAGTGGCCTATGCCCTAAAGAGTTTCTCCCTCTCGATTTGTGCTTGTGCCCCCAAGATGGAACTTTTTGTTGGTGATCCTCATTTTTGCTTTGGTTTGCAGCAAATAGTCGCTCTAATAGTTTTTCGAACATCTCCTGTTGAGTTTATTCTTTTTGTCATAGTGAAATAGAATCTTCTGGCAAAAGCAACAGACACAACCTGCCTCATGCTTTGTTATGTCTTACAATTGCTGATTTTTCTTTTATTTGCTGAAAATTTCCAGACACAATTGGAAGAAACATGGAATGCATTGTTTTCAAGCCTTAGATATGCTAAAAACTTTAGTGGTCCAGTCTGTTTCCGCCATGCTATTTTATCACCGTTGGGATATGAAACTTCATTGTTCAAAGGGCTTACTGAAGATATAAATTGCCATGGCGCATCTGCACATGATCTTTGGCAGAACCCTGATGACCAAAAAACTGCTCGGTTATCTGAGTTTGGAGAAATGATCAGAGCTGCTTTTGGGTTTCCAGTGAACAGACATCATGATGATAAGACGGTGTCAGGTCATAATGTACTCTTTGTGCGTCGAGAAGATTATTTAGCCCATCCACGCCATAAAGGTAAAGTTGAATCAAGACTTAGCAATGAACAAGAAGTGTTTGATTCAGTACAGATGTGGGCATCTAGTCCTATGAAATGCAAAGTAAACGTCGTCAATGGATTGTTTGCCCACATGTCCATGAAGGAACAGGTCCGAGCCATTCAGGATGCTTCTGTTATCATTGGTGCTCATGGTGCCGGTCTCACACACATAGTATCTGCAACACCGAACACTGTGATACTGGAGATTGTCAGCAGCTATTTCAGACGGCCACACTTCCAGTTGATCGCGCAATGGAAAGGATTGGAATATCATGCCATTTACCTTGAGGGATCGCATGCCAATCCAACAGTTGTCATTGAGAGGCTTAACAATATAATGAGCAGTCTTGGGTGCTAAATACTTTTTGGTTCTGAAACTTAATGCTATTCGAGCCTGACAGATGATCATAGGCATTCCATCATCTGCCTGTAGCAGTCGGCCTTGGAAGATGTTCCTCCTTTTTCCAGATTTTTCACGAGGCACTTACCGAACAAACATAGAAGAGATTCTTTACACATTTTCATTCCTTTTAAGGGATCCCATCGATACCGAACTCCGGATGAAGCTATACGAATAACAACCGGGAAGATGAGGTGATCATTCTTATTCGATTGGCATTGGCACTATTGAGCTGTGCACTCTTGAGAGAAGGAAGAATTTCATTTGATGTATTATGTATGTTATTATCTTGATACAGGTTAGAGTTCCATTTTTACATCAAAAATCCATTCTAAAACGCAATTGTTGTGTACAATTTTTTCAGTATGATGTGTATTTTATTAGGCTTCCCAATGAATTGAAAGATGAAAAACTTCCTACATCAAACAAAGTTGTAATACTATAGATTATCGTTTGCTTTTCCTTGGAATTTAGAGTTTCCCCTTTGCCCTTTTGTAGAACTTAAATAGCTCAGCTCTAAGTTGGCCATGGTTCAAAATTAGGCTATAAAACTTGGGCCCCATAGCCCAAATCGCATGGCTGGCCTTAGTCCTTGGGCCCAAATTAACAATATATGTTAAATCCCGACCAAAGCTCTGACAAATGAATCCATGGACTTTCATGGATTACACGGATTTTCATAGCCATTAAAGCAAACTTCGATCTTAGACTCTTGTCTGTTCAATCCGAGGTATGAATTTTTTCTTTTTGTTGTTCTTTCAAACTGAAAAATCATTACATATATGGAGTAATTTCGTGAGACTGTCTATGGATTTATCATGTCAGAATACATAGATGTGCATACATACATGTGTAAATGAATCTGAGATGGCATTCGTATAATATGCCTGCCAAATGCCTGACAAATTGCGCCTGAGAAAAGCATTGTGGAAGTATTGTCCAATTCACTCCATGTTGTTGCATATATATTGAAGTAGTCATGTTATGTAATCTTTTGGATAGGTTATTTGATCCATCTGTCTGTGGTGTGTTGTTAATAAAAAGCAAAGATGGTTTTGTGCTATCCATCCACACCCAAGAAGCTGGCAATGACAGTGGGGTGCTTCGTCGCCGGTGCAGGCCTTTTCGCAGTCGGAATGCATTTATCTTATGTATACATTGCCCCTCAACAAGCTCGAACCAAAGCTCGAAACGATTTTGTCAAGGAGCGGTTAAGAAAGAAATATGGTTATGGGCAAGGCAAAAAATAGAGCTGCACTTGTTGCTCCTTGTACCATAGCTTCGCTTTGTGCTCTTTACTCATTTTTTAGTGTTTATACTTTATTTTATAGTAATAAGAAGCGCTATTAGAATGTCATTTTTGGCTTTTTAAGGATGTAGATGGATAGCTGATACAGGGTGGGTCTCTTTCAGCTAAGGCATTTGCTGTTGCTTGGGAAACCTCCGCATGTTTTATTGTGGATATACTTATATGTGGCAATGAGATTTAACGACCATTATATTACAATTTCTGAAGCTGATTGATCAGATAGTGAATCATATTATTGATTCATTGTGCTCTCTAATCAATTATAGTCGAATAATCCAATTACTGATGCAACAATGGCAGAAACATTATTCGTACACTAAAACCAAAAGAAGAAACAGAGTATCCATAAAACAATGAGTCCTTACATATATATGATAATGTAAAACATAAGAGTTCCAAATGAATCCTAGAAATATTCGGATTCATCAATCAAAATTGCATCCTAATGAATCCTAAAAATATACGGATTCATCCATCAAAATTTGAAAGCAAAAAAAAAAAAATCATAGACAAAATTGATATTAAAAAAATAATTTTGTCTATGATTTGGACTCCAAACTAATCTAATAGTAACGAGTGGACCAGTAGCTATAAGGATTAAAATGGGGTGGATTTTGAGCATAAGGGGCATAATTATAATAGGTGCTGTAATGGTAACCAGGCCATTGAGCATACTGGTGTTGATATGGATCACTTCCATAGTATCCTCCATGGCGGCCGCCGCCGCCATATGAATTCAACCTTCCGGTGTTGACCCAGGCAACATCGGATTTCGATTTCTTCAGCTTCTTCAGAAACTTTTTGTAGTTCGCTCTACCAGAAACAAGAGCCATCCCTTGTTCTGCATCTATGGTGTATCTTGCTCCTACACAAATTAACCAATTCCCATCAATCCTAACAATCTCAAATACCGAAAAAAAAGTTTGGAAAATACAATGTAACATATATACAGTACTAATCAATCAAATACGTACCTTTGAGTTTCTTCAAAACTTTGGTAATACTTACACACCAATCTGTAGATTTGGGGTCAACTTTTATACCACAAGTCTGCATATATATCAAACAAAAACATTCATCAAATCTAAGTTTGTACCAAATTAATGAAATGAAATGCAGGGAAAAAAAGTAACACTAACCAAGTATGTTTCTGAGGAAGATGATGAAAACATCTTTTGTTGACGAAGCAAAACAGAGAATGACGAAGCTTTTTTTTGAGTGTGTTCTTCGTAGCAAAAGATGGGAGTAGGGGAAATGTGTTGATGGGGATTGGGGGGGAAGGTATTTATAGAGGATTCTCTTGAGAAACAAATCTTATTCATAACTTTAGAAGCACGTTATTACGACTTGATTTTGAAATCAACTGACGAAGTTTCCTTAATTTATGATTTCAACTGTAATCATAAATAGTTAGTAAGGGTTAATTAAATAATGATATCTAAGATTCTTGTTATTCTCTCTTTTATGATTCTTTCCATAGGCTAAAATGGAGGATTTTGGTAGTTTAATTAATCAAAATCATAGGGAGGGGAGTAATTTAAATTTTACTATTGCCCTAATTTTCTGAAATCTAAAGAGAGATTTACTCTTAAATTATAACAAGATTAATTGCTTAATTTACTTTTGATTGTCTTAACAGTGATATGGGGGTGGCGGTTTTACACAATTAACTGCCAAACTGATTTTTCTCTTTACGTGTTCAATGAAACCTAGAATCAAAGCATATTCCTCTGATTTACTGCACAATCTGTGCTCTTAAATCATGATCCATGAATGGTGTTCATGATGAGCGGTCCAATATGGTTACAAGGAAAGAATAAATTGTTACAAAGGCATGACATTTGGGAGCTTATTTTTTGGTTTTCAGAATGAATGATACAGGGACTCGAACCCTAGTTCTTAGGGATGAATGACATTTGGAAGCTTATTTCAGAGGCATCAAGAATATATAGAATTTATTTTATGAATTTCCGGATATTCTTGTTTGTTTGTTTCCGCCCTAATTGCTGCCCTTAATTATTAATTCAATAATAATAATAACCCAATAAGAGCTCACTTGATACCCAATTTCAACAAGGCAGAATTTCAGCCCAAATTAGGCCGAATTTGAAAACCAAAAATGGGTCCAATAAGCCTCACAAGGGAAAATAAGAGCCTACTTTAAGCACGGTTTAAGCTCATATTATGACCTAAAACAGAAACAATTAAGATTCATTCCAGGCCCCAATTGTTGCCTAAGTTTTGTCCAATCCGGGACCAAACATAGGCCCAATTTCAATCAATATATGGTAACAAGTTTTTCCAACCTCAAAATTTATCTCTACAAGTAGAGAATTGCAGCATTCAAATTCTGAAAGATGAAAACTTGTTGCAAATTAATCATATCGACACAAAGAGAGGCTGCATTTATAAAAGTTTTAAGAAAAACTAACTTTGAGTACAAAATAGGAATGCAACCAAAAGTATATAATAGTACTGTTGAATAGGACACAAGCCACTACTTAACATTCAATTTCAAACTAAAAGTTCAACACTAACACAATCTTTAAAAAACTGAAAAGGTGAAAGTAAGGCAAAAAAGGGCATTCTGATCTGAAAGATGATGATATCTCAAGTAACAAAATTTTAGGCAGCTCCCTTCCCCTTCTTTCTCTGGAGCTTCTTCATGTAGAACTCCAGCTCTTTTCCCTCCAAGATATACCTGTCAAAACACATTTTGATGTACTAATAATAAGAATGATATTAGTTTTTATAACCTAAAGCTATACCTAGGAAAAACATTACTCAATGTGATTTGATTGTTTAGAATATAATTGTGCATGCCAAAGGTGAAAAGGTAGGTTAGGGAATATGATCCAAGGCTTTCTGCAAGAAGAGAATTTCAAAGAGATGACATACCCATCAGCACGGCCGCACTGGCCAGGCCTTGAAGAGATACAAGCCAACAAACGCCCACTGCCAAATTGCTCCTCAATATGTGGGTCAAGCTTGCGGTTCTGCTGACGTTTCTCCAGCTTCCTCAAGACGTGGTTGCTCTTCTTCACCTCCTCGGGTGCAGTTTCAGCTTCCTATAGGCAAATGAAACAAAGTAAATTAACAAACTCAGACAAAATAATGAAAAATGACAGACACATCATAATACTTGACCTGAAGTCCTGCCTAACAACAGAAACTGGAAAAGATGCAGAAACCAATTGACATATATATGCTACAACAGTACCTATACCCTCTCATATACCAACAATCCCTAATAGCAAGAGATAATAAGATTGAACCAAGTAGGTATTGCAAAGACAATATGAGACAATTACAGGAAAAAGGATAAAAAAACAAATAAAATAAAAGCAAAATTCCACATGTAAAACAGACTTGTGCTAAAGCAGAACACATCATCAGAACATTAAAGCAGCATCCATGACCAAAACATAAACAGTCATTACCTCTCCTTCTTTCTTGGCTGCTGCAGATTTCTTCTTGCGACCAATGTCAACACCATAGTGTTGGAGATACCATTGCTTGAATGGAGCAGCATCAACTTGAACAATAGCACTCTTCACCAGAGTTTGAGTACGGACCAGCTCATTGTTGGATGCATTGTAGACCACATCCAAAATTCTGGTCTTACGGGTCACTGCCTCACTTCCCCATGAGTAGTTTCCAGTGTCGAGCCTCAGAGCACGCCACTTCACATTTCCACCACGCACCCTAATCCTCCTGACTGTCTTGTTGCTTGACAACTTTGTGTTTGCAGGTTGCCTTCCGAGCTCATACCTTCAAACAAAATACCAACATAATTCAGAAAACGAGATATACTCAAATCAAAACCATTAGAGATTAAGAAAGGTAAATAATATACCAACCGCAACCTTCTCTAAAATGTAAATCAAAGTATCACATTAACAACAAGTGAAACAACCTATTAAGAAAAGAAGCTCGACAACATAATAAATAGACTAGTTTATAGTTATGATAGATAGTTTGAATCAATTAATCAGAAACTCCGTAACAAAGCTCAGCAAAAAACAGCTCCAAAAATTTCATATGATGATAAGCAGAAACTAAATCTAAAACCATTGGCCAAAACTAGGACAGTAAATTAAGCAAATTAAACAAAAATATCCACTTTTATTATCATCTTAAATCAACTTCCTAACATATCAGAGAGCAAAAATGAATCAATAAAAGGAGGGGGAAAAAAGCAAAGCACAAGACGATGAAAAGAAGAAAGGGTTTTGCACATTACTTTCTCTTCTTCCTCCATGCCTTCTTCTTGCCACCAGTGGCACGCCTCTTGTGCATTGAATCACGAGAAATACCTATCAAGAAAAGCAAATAAACCCATTTAGCAAGAAAATCAAGCAGAAAATTACATGATTTACAAGAGATGAACAAGAAGAATGAAGAATCTGAGTCATACCCATTTTGGCGGTCGGGTAAAGTGTGGTCTTTGGGTGATATGAGGTTGAGGCAAATCTCAGAAGAGAAAGACGCTAGGTTTTGAAAGGAAGTGAAAGGCGGAGATATGAAGGTTGGTTATACGCTCAAAACCCTAATTTATGCAATTACCTTTCTGTCCTATTTGGCGTGGGCTTATATCTTAGGAAAATTTTGTCGATGGCAAAAGTTGGGCCAACATATATTTCAGGCCCACATTTTAGTCCATTTATGCCCCAAATATAATTGGACTTTGGGCAATATTTAAAAATGTCGGCTGTTAAAAATTTTAGAAAAAATTGAATTTTTATGGTTGGGAGTTAGGCCCAAACTACCACTCTGCTTGGTCGGAATCAGGAAACAAGCGAAAGCTTCCAACTTTTCTTGAATTTTTTTTTTTTTTGCTCGATTCCAAATTTCCAACTTTTCTTGAATTAACAATGGCAAATGGCAACAACTAGCATGGGCAGATTGGAATCTGGAAGCCAAATTATTTGTATTCCTTATCTCTCCAAAGCTTCCCTCACAACTTGTAACTCGAAGATTAAATTTTGATTCTTTATTTTTCTTTGTTGTTGTTTAACTTAATACCCAGAAGCAAGAAAAAAAAAAAAACCAGTCTTTGATACATTTTGGAGGGTCTTTTGATGGGGTTTGCAGTGTTGGGTACATTGGGTTCTTGTGTTAGAGTGAGAGATTTTCATCAGTGGGATGTAAAGTTTCAATCTTTCACTTTGAAAGAGAGGTTTGGTGTTGGCTTTAAGTTGGCTAAGAATTCCAAGGCTTATCAGTCAGGAAGAGTTTCACTCTGCAGAAGTGAATTTATTGACTTTGAAGAAAGAACAAGCCCTAATGAGGTAATGTCCCAATCTTCAATCTCTTTTGATTCATTTCTGATTCTTATGAAAAGCTTTCTATTTGTATTGGATAGCCATAGCTGATAGCCCTTAGCTTTTGATTTTGAAGAATTAAACTTAATTTATGCCAAGCAAAATCTCTGAGCAAAGATCTATGTTTGTTTGATGTGGTAATTAGAAAAATTTGAACATGCTTAGCTGATATAGCACCTTGAATTTGCGATGCCATCTTTTGTTGCTGGCTCAAGGTTAATGGCAAAGACTCTGCCATAGCTTTAATCTCCATTCTAAGATATAGCTTTTGAATGCCCCTTTTTCACTGCTGGTTGTATATAGTTTTTAAGATCAACTGGCATTTGGGAGGTTTTCTGTGAATAATGAGAAGTTTATTTGCTAATTTTGTTTTCTAATTTGAAAGGTCAGAAAAGAGATAGAACAATGCTATGAGCTCATACACAGACTTGGGAGGGGAGCTGTCTACTTAGGTTCTTCTAGGATGGGACCTGGCAATCCACATTACTCACAGACACTGGAGCTGGCTCAAGAGGCAAGTTTTTCATACCCATTGAAATCTTCATGGCACATGTTATCTTAACATTTCTATCTTTTAATGAGTTTTAACATTCCTGCTTAGCAGATTGCAAGGCTTTTGGACTGTACCACATGGACGGGCGCTGGCCCTGGCCTGATGGATGCTGCTATTAAGGGTGCTCTGCAAGCAGGAAAGCCAGTTGGTGGGCTTAAGATAGATAGAGAAGCTGGAGAATGGACTACCTCAAAGTTTCATCCATACCTGCCTTCAGAAACTTATCTTACATGCAGGTGAACATAATAGTTTTTAAAGGTTTACACAACACCATTCTCAACCCATGCATTTGAATAATCTTTAGAGTAAAATTAATGCAGGTTTTTCTCGGCTAGAAAGCATGGGTTGGTTGATGCGGCAGTTCGGAGTTCTAAGTCTGAGAAGACAGCTGTAGTTGCTCTCCCAGGTGGTGTTGGAACTCTTGATGAAATGTTTGAGATATTGGCATTAATTCAGCTTCAAAGGATTGGATCGGAGCTTCCAGTTCCCTTCATTGTAATGAACTACGATTCATTCTATGCCAAGCTATTTGACTTTCTGGATGATTGTGAAGGATGGGGTACTGTCGCCAAGGGAGAGGTGGCATCCTTATGGAAGGTCTGTGACACTAATTCTGAAGCTTTAGCCTACTTGGCAGAGTTCTATAATCTGCCTTTTCCTAATATCAGCAAGCATGAAACAGAATTGAGAAGTGCACATGATACATCCTCTTGAAAAGTTTTTGAAGCTGACAAGGACGAAATTGATTGTAAGCCATTATGTGCCACTACCATTCATTGTTTCAAGGATTCAGATCCAATTGAATGTATACTCTGAAAATTTTCATTAGTATAATTAAGAACTTAATTCCTCAAATGTATGAGCTAATCTGCATCAATTTCTGCTTCAAGATTCTATCTATCTGCTAGGATGAAATACAGCGTTGGCCTATTTTTGTAACAAGAATGCTATTATGTACCTCTGGTTTCCAATCAAAGTAATAGCATCAGTTTGTTTTTACTATTGTTCTGAGTATAAGGATCTGATGATATGAATCCCAAGAGTACTTAAAAGTAAAATTCCCCTATGTCCTTTGCATAAAAAATCAGGACAGAGGAAAGATTCAAATCCATTTTAATGTTCCTAGTTCAACAAAAAAGAATGCATCAAACATATATATATATAACAACCTCAAAAGGTTTCACATTATGCTGCACCACTCAGGATCACCGTTGCGAAAGCCGACTGGTTGCGGAGGCGGCTGAGGAAAGAATTGAGCTGCTGCCTGCGGCTGGTACTGTGGATAATGCTGATAATAGTGCAAGTAATGTGGGTAGTTGTCATGTATGTGGTGCCAATTTGGCTGCGGATGATGATGATGAGGAGGAGGATGGCCATGGTAGTACTCTGGTATTCCGTAGGGTTTATATCCTCCATAAGGATCATATCCATAGCCTCCATAACCATGTCTCATCATCTCCCTGTATTCTGATTCCGACGGCGAAATATCGGCATGTAACCCTACTTCCTGAAGTGTCTTCATAAGTTGTCTAGGGTTCAGTCTTCCTGTTATCTGGACAGTTCCTTTTTCTCCATTAATCTTATAATTGATTCCTGAAGAAAACAAAACTAATGCTAATTACCCAAGAGACAAATTAAAGTGAATTTTGAAGAAATAGAAACAAAAATCTAAACAAAGCAAACATGAATCAAGATATTAACGATCAGAAAAAGAGAAAAATGAAGAAACTAATTACCATCAATGCTCTTCAGGACTCTGTCAAGCATCACATGCCATCCAAGCGACCGAGTGTCGATTCTCATAACACAATCCTGGAAAAAAATAAATATCAAACAGAAGAAACGATGAAACTAAAATTAGTATTTGAAAGGAAAAAGATTCATAACAATTGCAAAAACATTCATTTCTGT
Organism: Corchorus olitorius; assembly: GCA_001974825.2. Taxonomy (NCBI): domain Eukaryota; kingdom Viridiplantae; phylum Streptophyta; class Magnoliopsida; order Malvales; family Malvaceae; genus Corchorus; species Corchorus olitorius. The sequence goes on from AWUE01014268.1 coordinate 78,183, forward strand.
CAGAGAAAAAATGTGAACTAGAAAAGTGCAAGGTTTAGTTGTAACCATGTATGCAGCAGGAAGATCCATCAAAGAGATTTCTTAATAGCCAATGCACGAGGAAAAATAGTAGAGTGGAGAAGGAAGACCTTTATTAAGCTTTTTTTTTAGTTAACGGTGACATTAAGAAACTTATATAGGATAATGAAGGTGAGATTTCTGAGAAATTTCCTTCATTATTTAATGAAAATGATTTTTATTATTACACATCTTTTTTCCTATTTCACCAGGAAATGTAAATTAAGAAGGAAATCATAGAAGTTTTTGGCAATTCCCGTGAATCTCTTACATTGTTTTTTTTGGTAAGTATATATAATCTCAGAATTAAATGTTCATATCACAATTTGATGCTTCAATATTGTATCAGTCTGATTTCTTTGAATCCCGGCCAAAATTGCCATTCTAAAATTTGTCACCATTAAGCACAGTACATTTGTGCTAATGATCTTTTTTCTTCTTTGTAAAGTATATACTCCATATTAATTAATATTATAGATTTATTTACCTCAATAGAAATATCATAGATTTTTATTTGGACCGACTCGTTAGGTCTAGTGGAATGAGTTTGAAGTCCATTTAAACATTTTGTGAATTCCAAATTAATAAAAAAAACATTTTGTGAATAGAGAAAAAAAAAAAAACTTACACTTCTTACTCCCTCAGTCCTGTATTATCTGTCCCTTTTGGGTCAAATTTTCCTAACTTTGACCATTAATTATAAAAAAATTATATGAAAATAAATTTTAAAAAATTATGTTTTGATTAAGTTAAATCTTAAACTTTTCAAAACATATTTTTTGAAAATTTGATTGCATATATATTTTTTTGCAATTAAAGGTCAAATGTATGATTAGTTTGACCAAAAGTAATAGATAATATGGGATGGAGGGAGTATAAAACACCGTCTGCCTCAACGGATCTCATCGGTAGCAATTAATCTTCATTCCTAGTCAATCCATTTTAGAAATCGTGGATTTTATCGAGGTTTCATAGCAATTGCTAATCCATTTTAGAAATCGTGGAATTCATCGAGGATCTTCATTTCTAACTAATCCATTTTAGAAATCTTGGAATTTATATATCGAGGTTAGGAGAATTAGACTTCCTGACGTAATTTCGGATTAGTCGGGTTCAATGTGACAATCAAAATTTAGAACATCCTTATTGATCCCATCACCTCGATTATTAATCAAAAATTCCGACAAAATTGAATTCCAAAAAAAAAATTCCGACAAAAAAAATTCATTTTTCCAAACAATAAGAAACAAATTTAATACTGTACAAAGTACAAACAAAACAAGATGGAAGCGAAAAACAAAACCATCAAACATATATATCCAAACATATTGATCCAATGTTTTTGAAGCCTCCAAATGAATCCAAACATAAATTCTCCTAGAGAGTTTCTCTAATTACTAAATACAAGAACATCCCAAAGTTTGATTCTTCACATCAAATAGAAAGCAGACTATTTGGGTTTGTCATTGCTGCCGCTGGTAGCATTAGCCTTAGGTAGTTTATAGAAAAAATTTCCATATGCATCAATCTCAACATCACATCCATAAGTTAACCACCAAATTTTAACTTTGTCAGTAGCTTCAGCTTTTCCTATCAGCTTCAATAGTGGCAGAAGACTTTTTTTTCCTCTAATATGTGCCGTATTTGCATACGGATCTTTTTTTATATCTACACCTGTACAATTTACAATATATACCCAAAACTTAATTTGACCCAAAAATGGAGAAAAAGCAAAAGTTAGATTAAGAAAAAAAAAAAAAAAAGCACACCAGATATCAAGTTCATTATTGGCTTGTCCCAAAGGGTAGTACTAGTATTCAACCGCAAAACCAAATTCTGCAGATCAAAAATAGAGTTTTCAATATAATTTAAAGAAGAAAATTATAGTGGAAAAGATTAAAAAAAAAAGAGAAGAGATATATAGGTTTATATATGATTTACCATTATAGGATCTGATATGTTGGGATTATCAATTGGATAATCAAATTGAAATTTCTCAGAAAGAATAAGATCATTCATATCAGGAGATAGCAACATTAACATCTTTCCCAGTAGTTTCTTGTTGTGTAATCTACCAAAAACTTTTGCTATCTTTGTTTCTGCATTAATAAAAACAGATACAACTGATAGAAAATAAAATTAAGTTAATATATAAATTAGTGTATAATAACCAAAATTTAAACTAAAACTCAAAAATCATATATATATATATATATAACCTTCCATTAACTTGAGCAGTTTAATCATACATATATGCCAGCCAGGAACCTCAGTATCCAAATGAAATTGACAACTCTACAAGAAAATTATAATTGATTTCCTGTTAATATATAGTTTGAAAGGTAGGAAAAAAAAAGTAATAATAGTGGAAAATAAAAAATTTACCATTATAGAATCTGATATGTTGGGTTGATCAATTTGATTATAAAAACCAAAATTCTGATGAGGATCAATAGAAGTAGATAGCAAATTTAATGTCTTTCCCAGTAGTTCCTGATTGTGTACTTTACCAGAAACATGTGCAGTCTTCCTTGGTGCATCAATATAAAAGCATTTAACTGATAAAAATAAAATTAAGTTCATAAATTAGTGTGTAACCAAAAATTAAACAAGAACTCAAAATCTTAAAAAGAGACATATATTATATGTATAACCTTCCATTAACTTGAGCAGTTTAATCACATGTTTATGCCAGCCATCACTATCCAAACGAAAATCACAAGTCTACAAGAGGCAGAAAAAAAAAAACTAAGAAATTTAAGTAAAAAATAAAAATCAATGAAGGAGTGTATTAGATTAATTACCACGTCTGATGGTTCTTCGACCGGCTTTGGTGCAGGAAAGAAGAAAGGGATCATATTCTTGAATATGGCTCCTAATTTTAACCCCATCGCCTTACTTATTTTTGAATAGGGAGTTATCGTATTATTAGTCTCGGATTTATCTTTTTAACCATAGGGATTCTTTCGGGAGCGGTATGACGAGCTTTTTTTTTAGGTTAAATTTATGATCAATTTATAGGTGAATATGAATAATTATAAGGCAAGTCTTCTTATAATTTATTTCACCAATGGAAAAGTGAAATCTAGCATTTATATATACGCTAATTATGATTTGGAAATTAATTACTACTTGATTAGAAATCAAAAGCTGGGAAGGATGCCCAAAACTTACCAAATTAAGCAGAGAAATTTTCGGACATGGTTTTCGGGATTTATGGTTGTATAAATTATTGCGTTAAAATAAAGAAAAGTTAAATGTAAACCGTTGTAATCCTGAAATTTAACCTTAACATATCAGTAATCTTGAGAAGGGAATTATTATGAAAGCATAATAACTGTGAATGTACCAACAAGGGGTTGGATCAAGTGGTAAGCGGTTTGTTCCAGCTTAAGCAGGTCTCGGGTTCAAGACCTTGCGTACGCAGCTGCCCCTGTTGGGAGACTCACCCATCATAACCAAGTGCGTGACACGGGTCGGATCCGGATTAATCAGGGCTAAGCCCTGGATACTGGATGGAATACCAAAAAAATAATAAGAGAGAAGGAGGTCTTAAAAAAGACAAAAGAAAAAAAAAAGCACACCCAAAAAGTGACGTGGCCCAATCTGGTCATTGAGAACTAACCCAAAGCAATCTGGTCATTGCCTTTCTCTGACCAAACCGTGCCTATGTACCATTGAAATTATAGGAAAAAATTAGTTCAATGTTTGGGATGATCAATTGAAATTTGGCTAAATAGCCCTCCTATACTTTGCAAATGTAAGACAGATTGCATCGACCCCCCTTGACGCGATAGATTCCGTTAGGGGAAACTAATCCATAATTTAACGTGACAGATTTCGTTAAGTCCTATAAAATTTGCTGATGTGGCAAGTTTTCACTGACGTGACATTTCCATGTCAGTGTTTATGTGAGCCTTACATAGTACAAAATACTAGGATGGAGCCCACATGAGCACTGACGTGACACTTTTTTATGGGACTTAACGAAATCCGTTAGTCAACCGTTATCAAATAATTATCCTAAAGAAAAAAAGAAAAAAAAATATGTACACTTCTTATATAAAACATAATTTACAACAAATGTGGCACTTTTTTATGAGATTTAATGGAATCCTTTGGTCAACTGTTATTAAATAATTATCCTAGAGAAAAAAAAGAAAAAAAAAACCGTACACTTCTTATAAAACATAATTTACAACAGACATGATCCGTAGCAATTGATCTCCATTCCTAATTAATCCATAATTGATCTTCATTCCTAAGTAAACCATTTTAGAATTCATCTTCATTCCTAACTGATTCATTTTAGAATTTGTAGAATTCGATAATCCATAATTGATCTTCATTCCTAAGTAAACCATTTTAGAATTCATCTTCATTCCTAACTGATCCATTTTAGAATTTGTAGAATTTATCGAGGTTAGAATTGAACTTCCCGTCATTTGAAGTTTAATGCGATAAATTTCAGATTAATCGGGTTCAAAGTGGCCATAGAGACGATCCATCAATTCAATTTCAAATTAATCAAAATTACCGGAAAAAGAAAATTATCCGAAGAGTTTTATAATCCAATTTTATAATGATCTGAAGTTTCCAGCATCCAAATCAAAATAGTTTGAATTATTCCATTGTCCTGTTTTATTAAACAGGTTTAGTGTACAAACAATTAGCCACGAATTAATTTGACACAAAAATTAAACCTTGCTTCAATCTAGCCACCAAGTTTAACTAGATCAGCTTTTCCTCTCAGCTTTAATTGAAGCAGAGGACTCTTCCTCTGACATGTAATATATTTGAACCTGGAAGCTTAGAATTAACAATATTTATATACCCAAGTATTGATCGAGATTAAGATATTGAAAAAATGCACACACACCAGATAGCAATTTCAATGTTGACTTGTCCCAATTGGTATCCACCAGCAAAACCAAATTCTTCAGGAAAATAGAGTTTTCTTTTCAAAATACTACTACGTACTGATATTCAAAGAGGAAAATAATAGTGCAAAACAAAAGTCTCAGAATCCAGCTTAGAGACACAGCAAAATAATAGTGAAAATAATAGTACTCTATCCTATCGATCCATTATAAGATGGTGCAACGGCATCCTCCTTGGGCCTGGTGCTGCTGCGCCCATTGCCGCGACCGTAAGTACTGCTGCGGCTGTTTCTGCGGCTGTTGCTGCCGCGCCTGCTCCTGGTCCTCCTCGTCCCATCTCTCGAGCACCGGATGAAATACCTGTGCTTGAACTACTGTATCAAAGAGACCCTTAAGTCCCTTATTTATAGCAGTTTTCTTGAGACGATAAAAGAGATTGTCTCTAAACCCAGCAGCGGCATGTTGATCTCCAACGATTAGTTTAAATATATCTGCACTATACCAGCCCGCCGACTCCACACCTATATATATATATATAAATAATTATCATATATAATATAATATAATATAATATATGTGTCATTATTATATCATAAAAATCATGAATCTCCATGGGAGAATCAATCAACTACCATCTATTTCCCTGGCCTCTTTGAAGACCTCTCCCTTGATAATATCATCCCTCACGGTTACCCATATTTCATTGTCTTCTCTATATACCTGAAAAAAAAAATAACACGATCAGATGAAATCATGTTTTTTTACGAGAGATCTAAAAAAATCTGTTAGTTTTCAATTATATATATACATACGTACATGCGCTAATTAAGATTTTCTATTCTAGCTAGCTACTTGATACAAGTAAGGACTAAGGAGAAGAAGAATACAAAAAAAGCAAAGAGTAGAATTGTATTAATTACCTCGATGAGCATCTTTTCCAGAAGGCAAATTACAATATATATAAACTTTTCTCAAAGACGACTGGATTGCTGCAAGGAAAAAAAAAACCCAGTAAAATAACCTAGGTTAAACCCTAAAATCCTAACAAAAGAATATAATAAAACCGTTAATATATAATAGAAGCGAATATATTACAATTAGTTGGATGAAGATGTGATTAGTAGGTTGTGATGGGGGGATGACTCTTAATTTATACTATATATAGTAGAAAACTCCTTAATAATTAGGGTTGCAGCTTGGGTTGGGCCAACCCAACCCAAGTGCCTTGGGTCGGATAAGGGTCCATCAACTCGGTTCCAGAATGGGTTGAGTCTGGTCTTGGGTGAACCCACGGGTCTGAAGGTAAGTTGACATTGCTGTTAGCTTCATTCATGACTTTATTTTCAATTTGATAGTATAAGTATGATATTCCTGGCTTTTGCTTATGTTGAAGGGTGCTTATGAATCTGTTAATGGATGTGGAAAATTTACAGATATGATGCTTGATGAAAATTTCAGTTTAGATTTTTATTCTTAATGCATTGTTATAAATTTAAACTTGGCTAATTTTCATCAATGCATTGTAACAGATTCATATAAGCAATGGCTTAGGGGTTACCACTTTTGATAAATTTGGCAAATGGCTGAACACTATGTTTTTTGATACATATATACATATGTAATTGTAAACACTAGTGTTATGTTAATTTGTCTAAGCTTCTATGCTTCTTTTCTTTTGTTTCCTTTTAAGTGTCATATAATGAAAATACAATTTGTGGCATTATGTTTACAAGGGGTTAGAACAGGTTTGTCAAGGAGAAAACAAGTATGAGTCCCCTGCAGCAGCTGGTAGGGAAAAATTGGATGGCCAACCTTTCTTCCTGATTGATGTAAATCATTATAATGATCATATTGATCATGGTGAACAGAGCCATTGCATCAATACTGAGGAAAATTTGGTCTTCAACAGATTGGGATTGGAATTGGAATTGAATCTGGGGAAGAATTTCAATTGCAGAATTGAGAGTGGTAACAGTCAGTTTGACGAAGAAAATGAAGAACTCAGTGGTAATAATGTGGAAGGGAAAAGGATTATTACACTTTTTGGCTGTGAATTACATATACTCCTTTAAATATATTGGCTCTTCATGCTTTTGTGAATCAGAAACTTAAGGGTCAAATAATCCAATTACTGGTGCAACAATGTTTACACTAAAACCAAAAGAGAAAACAGAGGATCCATAAAACAATAAGTCCTTACATTTATAATGGAAAACATAAAAGTTCAAAATGAATCCTAAAAATATACGGATTCATCAATCAAAATTATACTGATATAGTTGCATCCTAATAAATCCTAACAATATACGGATTCACCCATCATCAAAATTTAAAAGGAGCAAAAAAAAAAAAGGTTCATCCTCCAAGAAAAGATAAAATCATAGACAAAATTGATATTAAAACAATAATTTTGTCTATGATTTGGACTCCAAACTGATCTAATAGTAACGAGTGGACCAGTGGCTATAAGGATTAAAATGGGGTGGATTTTGAGCATAAGGGGCATAATTATAATGGGTGCTGTAATGGTAACCAGGCCATTGAGCATACTGTTGTTGATATGGATCACTTCCATAGTATCCTCCATGGGCGCCGCCGCCGCCGTATGAATTCAAACTCCCGGTGTTGACCCAAGCGACCTCGGTTTTCGATTTCTTCAGCTTCTTCAGAAACTTTTTGTAGTTTGCTCTACCAGAAACAAGAGCCATTCCTTGTTCTGCATCTATGGTGTATTTTGCTCCTACACAAATTAACCAATTTCCATCAATCCATAAGAGTTTGAAAAAATAGGCCATTACAGAGTGAGTGGCTAGGGTTCAATCCCTAGCAATCTCAAATACCGAAAAAAAGTTTGAAAATACAATGTAACATATGTACAAATTAATCAAATACCTTTGAGTTTCTTCAAAATTTTGGTAATACTTCCACACCAATCTGTAGATTTGGGGTCAACTTTTATACCACAAGTCTGCATATATATCAAACAAAAACATTCATCAAATCTTAGCTTGTATCAAATTAATGAAATGAAATGCAGGGAAAAGAATAACACTAACCAAGTATGTTTCTGAGGAAGATGATGAAAACATCTTTTCTTGACGAAGCAAAAGAGAGAATGACGAAGCTTTTTTTGAGTGTGATTTTCGTAGAAAAAGATGGGAGTAGGGGAAATGGGTTGATGGACGAAGGTATTTATAGAGGATTTTCCTAAGTGATTATGCTCTTCACTAGGGAAACAAATCTTATTCATAAATTTAGAAGAAAGTTATTACGACTTAATTTTGAAATCAACTGACGAAGTTTCATCGATTTCAACTGTAATCATAAATATTAGGAAGGGTTAATTAATAATGATATCTAAGATTCTTGATCTTCTCTCTCTTTTTTAATGTATGATTTCGTTATGATTCTTTCCATAGACTAAAGAACATAATTTTCGTAGTTTAATTAATCAAAATCATTGGGAGTATTTAACTGTTTTCAAACCGACCTACATTAAATTCTATTGCCCAAATTTTCTCAAATCTTAAGAGAGATTTCCTCTAAATTTATAACAAGATTAATTGCTTAATTTACTTTGATTCAGTTATTGTCTTAACTGTGATATGGGGTGGCGGTTTTACACAATTAACTGCCAAACTGATTTCCTATGATTTTTCTCTTTACGTGTTCAAATTAAGGAAACCTAGAATCAAGCATATTCCTCTGATTTACTGCACAAATCAGAGCTTCGATCGGAAATGCTTTCATGCATGCTTCCATGAAATTTCACACATTTTAGAAACTTGTTCATGTTTACAGCAAGTTTTAGGAAATCCTGTCAGTTTACATTTGAACATAAACTCATTAATGTTGGATTTTGTGTCTAAAATGAAGTATGCATTAATGCATGCAATTTTGAGACCACCCCATTTTGAATCGATGGAAATCCCCTGTCCAAAGTTTTGTGCCCCACTTCATGCCCCATTCACCAAATCATGCAACATGTCCCTTGTGTTATATCTTGTTTGTTTTTAAGTTTTAAAAAGTAATATTTATACAAGAAAATAAAATAAGAAACCCACCTAAACATCAAGTTTAGCCCCAAATTAACCATAAATAATTATATATAAGGGTTAGTCCTAAATTTTAATACATTCCCATAGGGTTTTAGAATGAAAATATAAAATTTAATTTAATTACGCAAACAAGAAATAACATTAAAAACTGAAAAGGGACACGTGTCATTATTTGATGGATGAGGCACAAGTGAGGCATCAAAATTTGGGGTAAAGGATTTTCGTTCATTTTGAATTCGTAACAATGCATAGCCTTAATGACGCATGATTAATTCTTTTTGGACGGGCGATGTGAAGGGTTAAAAGTTAAACCATTTTCCAAAAAAAAAAAAAAACGCCAGGGATTGAACCTATGTTTAATACCCTTTTGGTGTAAAGATTGCTCACGGTCAAAATCAATGCTCACGGTGTAAATCCATATTTTGAATTTGTATTAATGTACAGCCTTATATTAATCATTTTTTAATGTCTTTGCATAGACTTTGAGAGTAACACCATGGAGATAATTTATAAGTATTATATATGAACAGTACTGTAAAATGGAATTATATGTACATAGCCATAGAAATTTGTTTTGATCTCTCTTAATTGGGTTCATCTTTCAAGATTAAATATGGGTTTTCAAATGCAATTCAGATTCTATCTGACAAAAGCACTAGAAATTTGTGTAGACGAAACAGAATATTGAATATCAGCAGACAATAAAACAAGTAAATATTCTTCATGGGTAATTATTTGATACACCGGTAGTGTAAATTTTTGACTCCACAAGCGGATTGTGGAGTTGACACATGTCCATTTTTTGAATTAATTCAGTTTTAAATATTTCAATCTAGTCCCTAAAGGACACATGTCACTCTTCAGAACCCGCTTGTGTAGTCTGCTAAACTCCACCGTGATGTATCGTATAATTTACCTTTTTTCATTTCATAAAATCATAAAGGGAAACAAGACTGAATGTTTCATTTCCTAAGTGAAATAGAAAAAAAAAAAAACCTTCCACCTAGGATTCAACTAGGCAATATAATCCAATTACTTGTGCAACAATGTTTACACTAAAACCAAAAGAAGAAACAGAGGATCCATAAAACAATAAGTCCTTATCAAAATGAATCCTCAAAGAATTAAAAAAAAAAAAAAGAATCCAAAAAATATACGGATTCACTCATCATCAAAATTTAGAATTCAACCTGCCGGTGTTGACCCAGGCAACATCGGAATTCGATTTCTTAAAACATGGAACAATCAAATATTCTTCATTTCATAAAATCATAAAAAGGGAAAACAAGACTGAAAGTTTCATTTCCTAAGTGAAACAGAAAAAAATTAACCTTCCACCTAGGAATATTCAACTAGGCAATAAACCAAAATCCTAATGAACTTGTATATGTAAAACAAGTAAAGCAAAACGACATTGATGAATCAGTTCACATAATTGTGCACTGAGGTTCCTGATCACTTCCATAATAATACGGCGCCGTGGGAGTCGGCTGGGTTGGAGGCAGGGGAAGATACTGAGGAGGAGGAGGAGGTAATGCACGAGGCGCCGGCTGGCCATAGAACTGATGATGGTTATTAGCTTGCCAATAGCTTCCTTGGGGATCATTGTAGTGATGATAATAATGATCTCTCTTTTCGACTGCAGATTGCTGGGTTCGATGCCAATATCTTCCTTGGGAATGGGGATCATGATCATAATAATGATGGTAAGGATCTCTCTTTTCAACTGCAGTTTGATGGTTAGGTTGCCAATATCTTCCTTGGGGATCATGATCATCATAACGATGAGGATAAGGATCTCTTTTTTCGACAGCAGTGTTCTTCGTTCCAGAGTCAATGGAGTATACTTGAGCATGTTTCCCTGCTTTTTTCAGCAGCTTGAGGGTTTTCACAGCGTCTATGTAACCAGAAACATGAGCCAACCCATGATTTGCATCAATGGAGAAAGTTACACCTTATAACAGATCAAGAAAACACGAAAATTAACAATGGGATCTCATAAAACTCTATATATCACTTGGAAAAAGAGAAAATTTAAAAATACCTGGAATTTTCTCCAGGACTTTGCCCAAGGTCTTCTCCCAACCTGGAGTCTGAGTATCGACCTTAAGAGTGAAACTCTGCAAATCAAAACCAAAAGAAATGAAAAGGAATTAACAAAAAGTACTGAAAACTTGAAAAGAGAAGGAAAAAGAACGAAACGTAACTGTGTATGGAGAGGATCCACAGTCCATTTTGGAATTGGTTTCTTGGAAGGAAGAAATGAGAGGAACAAAAGGGATGTGTTTTCTTGACAGGATATGTGAATGAAAACGATGATTTTGGGGGAGTGAATGTTTAGCAGATTTGGTGTGTAAATATAGATTTTCGATGTAAGCCAATTCAATGAATTGAGATTCAAATAAGGAATGTTTTTGGAGTATCTTTTAAAATAACGATCCACTGAACATAATGAATTACTTTTGTAAGATTATTACCATAAGATTTTCGCATATATGAAATGAAACCCAGATTACGTTGGTCAAAAAGAAAAAAGGAAACCGAGAATAACACTTCCATTTCCTTGTAGTGATGAAATGGAGATTTTTCTTTTCACTCAAAAGATTATTATTTTGGTGAATATTTAAAAGATATTCTTTACACCTAAGAATTTGTCAATAAATTTGTCTGTTTGCTGAATAACAAGGTAGTTCTGCCTGCGCTTCGCTGCAGGTGATTTATTTTTAATTCTAAGTATTTAAGTTGGGAAACAAATAGAGAATATAATAATCACTTTAATTATAAATAAGAAGCGGCAGGCACATTAAATTGATTTCTTTTGATATTGGAAACAAATGTTTAATTTTATTATGATTTATGGTGCCAAAAAAAAAACAATTCTATTATGATTTAAAAAAATCAATTCATTTGGAACATTATTTCTAGTTTATGAAAAAAAAAAAAAGAACATTATTTCTAGGAAGCAGGATCCTGGATACTTTGACGGATCTTCAATATTTCACCAAGCTGATTAATTTGCAAGCAAGATTGCATACATTTCTAGAACTAAGGTTCCAGCAGTTGCCATGAACCAATTCATTCATCATTTAACTTCTTACTATACTTCAATACTTTAAACCAACCAACATCTTGAAACCGATTCATCATTTCAGTAGTAACAAAGTTATGAATAACAACTATCAGACTGAAAAGAAAATAATCATACATGAATATAAAAATATAATCGAAGTCATAATTAGCAAAAAAGGTTGCTAACTTCTTGCCAAGGAATCGGCCAATTCGAGCTTCCTATCTACTGCATCTGTGCAATGTAACCAGCCTGTATTTAGAACTCCCTCTCAAAAAACTGGTGCTTTGCCTCAAACAAAACTCTGGAAGGTAAAACCTGGAGAAAAAGTTTCAAGTCTATAAAGAAAACACCATGAGGATCAAAATCAATCAAATAAAGCACATGGATTAAGAAAATGAGCTGCACCATTTCTACCCAAAATCACAGGTAAAATAATCATATCGAATATTGAAAAAAACTTAGATATGCATACATAGTTACACAATCATATGGAGGGATGGAAACAAACATAATGAATGGTGGCCTACCTCTTTCACTTTGTGCTTTCGACGCTTATAATGTCGATGGCTCTTGCTCCATTCTTTTACCTTCGATTAAAATGCAGAATCTTAATAACATGACACACTGCATCAATATGAGAAGAAAAACAAAGCATTAGTAAATCACCTTCCTTGGCCTGTCACTCTTCTTGTGCTTCATTGAGGAGAGTGGCAATGTATATCATGTCATTCAAATCAAGTTTCTGCTCTTCTGAGACTATATACCTTGCCCAAATCATTTGCAACCTTTGCATACTTGTTTTTTTTTCTCTTCAAGTGGAAGTTCAAAGAATACTGTAATAATAGTATTCATCTGATGCAAGACATCAATGCTATCCCATGATTTTTTACCTCTAAAAAAAAACACTTGAATCCATATATTTTTCAAAACTAAGCAAGACATTTTGAACTTACCTGAAAACATCCCCATTCCTTGCAAGTCATCTCAGTTTATCTTGTTTAGAAAAAAAAAAAAAACAAAGAATAGACTTCTCAGTTTCGGGTACTTAAGAAGTTTAAATAATTTCATCAACTTCTAAGTACTAGTTTAATTTCACAATTATAATGCAAAGGTTTTTGTTCTGGATCGTAATTAATCCAATAATAATCCTAATGGTCTTAATTAGTCACTATTTACTGGTCAATATCGTGCCTTATTTGTCAATTCTTTTCATAATACGGTACGATATATGTGCCTATTTGTCCATTTTGAATGGACTAAAATGTTCTGGCCAAAAAATAAAATGGACTAAAATGGTTTCAAGACAATATGCCATTAACCGTCTCAAATTCAATTTATACCTAATCTAATCTTAAACAGGTTCCTAGAATCATCCAGAGACGAGTCTATTCTTGGACAAACCAATAAATTGATATGAGAATTGCAATCCACTGCACAATTTGTCTCTTGTTTATTTCCAATTTAAAGCAATTTGATTTATAAGATCGATACCAATGGCATTACCAAAATGTCAAAAACCATCAAATTTTGCGTCTATGCAATACAATGAATGAGAAGAAACCCATTAATGAAAATAAGTAAGCCATATAAATAATTAAGACTAGAACTTCACGGCCGCGGCTGTTTTATTTTAGAAATTATTTTAAGAAAATTCAGTTAAGAAATAAAATTTTGTTGTGAAATGATAACAAAACAAAAGCTGGGATTCAAAGAAATTAATAAATCTATAATATTAATTAATTAATATACTTTACAAAGAAGAAAAAACATCTTTAGCACAAATGTACTTAATGGTGACAAATTTTAGAATGGCAATTTTGGCCGGAATTCAAAGAAATCAGACTCATACAATATTGAAGCATCAAATTATATATGAACATTTAATTCTGAGATTATATATACTTACCAAAAAACAATGTAAGAGATTCACGGAAATTTGCCAAAAACTTCTATATGATTTCCTTCTTAATTTACATTTCTTGGTGAAATAGGAAAAAAGATGTAATAATAAAAATCATTTTCATTAAATAATGAAGGAAATTTCTCAGAAATCTCACATTCATTGTCTTAATTTACATCGATCCTATATATAAGTTTCTTAATGTCACCGTTAATTTATATTATCTCGCAAAAAGCTTAATAAAGTTAAGCCTAATGGTTTTCCTTCTGATAGAAATCACTTTACTCTTTTTCCTTGTGCATTGGCTATTAAGAAATTTCTTTTCAGATAATTTCTTTCAAGGAAGAAGAAATTCCTATCTTCTGATGGATCTTCCTGCTGGATACATGGTTATAACTAAACCTTATTGCAATTGTTATGAATCTTTTTCTTTCAAATACTAGTTATAGTTTCATTGATTGTCTCTGTTTGATATTTGTTTTTGTTCAGGATTGTGTTCTGAGAATCGACACCAGGTCACTTGGATGGCATGTGATGCTTGACAGAGTCTTGAAGAGCATTGATGGTTAGTTTCTTCATTTTTCTCTTTTTCTGATCGTTAATTTCTTGATTCATGTTTGCTAATTTGTTTAGATCTTTGTTTCTATTACTTGAAAATATACTTTAATTTGTCTCTTGGGTGATTAGCATTACTTTTGTTTTCTTCAGGAATCAATTATAAGATTAATGGAGAAAAGGGAGCTGTACAGATAACAGGAAGACTGAACCCTAGACAACTTATGAAGACACTTCAAGAAGTAGGGTTACATGCCGATATTTCGCCGTCGGAATCAGAATACAGGGAAATGATGAGACATGGTTATGGAAGCTATGGATATGATCCTTATGGAGGATATAATCCCTATGGCTATCCTCCTCCTCCTCATCATCATCCGCAGCCAAATTGGCACCACATACATGACAACTACCCACATTACTTGCATTATTATCAGCATTATCCACAGTACCACCCGCAGGCAGAGGCTCAATTCTTTCCTCAGCCGCCTCCTCAGCCAGTCGGCTTTCGCAACGGTGACCCCGAGTGGTGCAGCATAATGTGAAACCTTTTGATTGAGGTTGTTATATATATGTTTGATGCACTCTGTTTTGTTGAATTAGCTTAGCTAGGAACATTAAAAAATGGATTTGAATCTTTCCTCTGTCCTGATTTTTTATGCAAAGGACATATATAGGGGAATTTTACTTTTTAAGTAATCTTGGGATTCAGACAATTTGATCATGGCTCGTTTTTCCCCTTTACACGTCTGGAAAGGCTACTTTTTCTTTCTGACCAAATTGATACCTTTTTATCAGTGTTTGATAGTTAGATAATGAATGACACAATAGTTGCTGGCTATTTCTGCTACAAAAACCAATTCTTGACTCCTCTTATATACATGGAAACATGGACCAGTTTTCCAAATTATATACACAAAATTTGGTTTGTGGTAGGCAAGTAGCTTACAAATTTTAAACCAAAGTCTTAAAGTGTCGGAAATTGTTTATTCTTAGTGGCTATTAATCTTATATTAGAAAGTACTCGTGAAACTAGAGTTGCATTTGTTTAAATATGTGGAACCACGTTTGCAATCTATTAGATTCAAGGTTGATGAAATGAAGAAACAGACGAATGTAATCATTTTTATCGTAAGAGAATAGTACACAAGAAAGATTGAAAAGAGGACGATTTCGGCTAAAATTTTGCAAAATACAGATCCGAAAAGATTTTCCCCAATTTTTTATCTCAATACTCGGAAAAATCATATAATTCAACGCCAAAAATATTTTAGGGTTCTTCACGTTTTCAATATCGTTATTCCATTTTTTCTGTATTTATTTCTAATTAAATCGAAACAAGATTCAGATAGTCGTCAAAATAAATCCGTAAACCCATTGTGGCCGAGAGATTTGATTAGATGAATATAGATATTTCGAGAAGTCTTTCTGCCAAAAATCATGCAAAACTGAGTCAGGGCCCACGAAACGCATTTTTAGCCAAAAACCGTGATGGTTAGTACACGATTTCGGCTAAAATATTGCAAAACAACTGACCCGAAAAGTTTTTACCTAATTTTAAGCGACAATACTCAGAAAAATCATATAATTCAACGCCAAAAATATTTTAGGGGTTTTCACGCTTCTAATATCGTTTTTGCATTTTTTTCTGAGTTTATTTCTAATTAAAACGAAACAAGATTCAGGTACTCGTAAAAATAAATCCGTAAACCCATTGTGGCTGAGAGATTTGATTAGATGAATATAGATATTTCGAGAAGTCTTTCTGCCAAAAATCATGCAAAGCAGAGTCAGGGCCCCGAAACGCATTTTTAGCCAAAAACCGTGATGGTTAGTACATTATTCCGGCTAAAATTTTGCAAAAATACTGACCCGAAAAGTTTTACCCCAATTTTTTTGCGACAATACTCAGAAAAATCACATAATTCAATGCCGAAAATATTTTAGGGTTTTTCACGCTTCTAATATCATTTTTCCATTTTTTTCTGAATTTATTTCTAATTAAATCGAAACAAGATTCAGATACTTTTAAAAATAAATCCGTAAATCCATTGTGGCCAAGAGATTTGATTAGATGAATATAGATATTTCGAGAAGTCTTTCTGCTAAAAATCATGCAAAACTGAGTTAGGGCCCCGAAACGCATTTTTAGCCAAAAACCGTGATGGTTAGTACACGATTTCGGCTAAAATTTTACAAAAAACAGACCCGAAAAGATTGTCCCCAATTTTTTGCCTCAATACTCAGAAAAATCACATAACTCAACGCGAAAAATATTTTAGGGTTTTTCACGCTTCTAATATCGTTTTTCCTGAATTTAGTTCTAATCAAATCGAAACAAGATTCAGATACTCGTAAAAATAAATCTGTAACTCCATTGTGGCCGAGAGATTTGATTAGATGAATATAGATATTTCGAGAAGTTTTTTTGCCAAAAATCATGCAAAACTGAGTCAGGTCCCGAAACGCATTTTTAGCCAAAAACTGTGATGGTTAGTACACGATTTCGGCTAAAATTTTGCAAAAAACTGACCCGAAAAATTTTACCCCAATTTTTTGCGACAATACTCAGAAAAATCACATAATTCAACGCCAAAAATATTTTAGGGTTTTTCACGCTTCTAATATCGTTTTTCCATTTTTTTCTAAATTTATTTCTAATTAAATCGAAACAAGATTTAGATTCTCGTAAAAATAAATCCGTAAATCCATTGTGGCCGAGAGATTTGATTGGATGAATATAGATATTTCGAGAAGTCTTTCTGCCAAAAATCATGCAAAACTGAGTCAGGGCCCCGAAACGCATTTTTAGCCAAAAACAGTGATGGTTAGTTTACGATTTCGGCTAAAATTTTACAAAAAACCGACCCGAAAAGATTGTCCCCAATTTTTTGCCTCAATACTCAGAAAAATCACATAATTCAACGCCAAAAATATTTTAGGGTTTTTACGCTTCTAATATCGTTTTTTTTTTCTGAATTTATTTCTAATTAAATCGAAACAAGATTAAGATACTCGTAAAAATAAATGCGTAAACCCATTGTGGCTGAGAGATTTGATTAGATGAATATAGATATTTCGAGAAGTCTTTCTGCCAAAAACCATGCAAAACTGAGTCAGGGCCTCGAAACCCATTTTTAGCCAAAAACCGTAATGGTTAGTACACGATTTCGGCTAAAATTTTGCAAAAAAACTGACCAGAAAAGTTTTTCCCCAATTTTTTGCGACAATACTCAGAAAAATCACATAATTCAACGCCAAAAATATTTTAGGGTTTTTCACGCTTCTAATATCATTTTTCCTTTTTTCTGAATTTATTTCTAATTAAATCAAAACAAGATTCAGATACTCGTAAAAATAAATCCGTAAATCCATTGTGGCTGAGATATTTCGTTAGATAAATTATATAGATATTTCGAGAAGTCTTTCTGCCAAAACTAATGCAAAGCTGAGTCAGGGCCCCGAAACGCATTTTTAGCAAAAAACCTTGATGATTAGTACTTTATTTCGGCTAAAATTTTACAAAAAAACTGACCCGAAAAGTTTTTTCCCAATTTTTTGCGACAATACTCAGAAAAATCACATAATTCAACGCCAAAAATATTTTAGGGTTTTTTACGCTTCTAATATCGTTTTTCCATTTTTTTCTGAATTTATTCCTAATTAAATCGAAACAAGATTCAAGTACTCGTAAAAATAAATGCGTAAACCCATTGTGGCCGAGAGATTTGATTAGATGAATATAGATATTTCGAGAAGTCTTTCTGCCAAAAATATGCAAAACTAAGTCACGGCCCCGAAACTCATTTTTAGCCAAAAACCGTGATGGTTAGAACACGATTTCGGCTAAAATATTGAAAAAAACTGACCCGAAAAGTTTTACCCCAATTTTTTGCGACAATACTCAGAAAAATCACATAATTCAATGCCGAAAATATTTTAGGTTTTTTCACGCTTCTAATATCGTTTTTTCATTTTTTTTCTGAATTTATTTCTAATTAAATCGAAAAAAGATTCAGATACTTGTAAAAATAAATCCGTAAATCCATTGTGGCCGAGAGATTTGATTAGATGAATATAGATATTTCGAGGAGTCTTTCTGCCAAAAATCATGCAAAACTGAGTTAGGGCCCCAAAACGCATTTTTAGCCAAAAACCGTGATGGTTATTACACGATTTCGGCTAAGATATTGGAAAAAACAGACCCGAAAAGATTTTTCCCAATTTCTTGCCTCCATACTCAGAAAAATCATATAATTCGACGACCAAAACAATATTTTAGGGTTTTTCACGCTTCTAATATCGTTTTTCCTTTTTTTCTGAATTTATTTCTAATTAAATCGAATCAAGATTCAGATACTCGTAAAAATAAATCCGTAAATCCATTGTGGCCGAGAGATTTGATTAGATGAATATAGATATTTCGAGAAGTCTTTCTGCCAAAAATCATTCAAAACTGAGTCAGGGCCCCGAAACGCATTTTTAGCCAAAAACTGTGATGGTTAGTACACGATTTCGGCTAAAATTTTGCAAAAAACTGACACGAAAAGATTTTCCCCAATTTTTTGCCTCAATACTCAGAAAAATCATATAATTCGACGACCAAAATAATATTTTATTGTGAATTTATTTATAATTAAATCGAAACAACATTCAGATACTCGTAAAAATAAATCCGTAAACCCATTGTGGCCGAGAGATTTAATTAGATAAATATAGATATTTCGAAAAGTCTTTCTGCCAAAAATGTTGCAAAACTGAGTCATGGCCACGAAACGCATTTTTAGCCAAAAACCGTGATGGTTAGTATACGATTTTCGGCTAAAATTTTGCAAAAAACAGACGCGAAAAGTTTTTCCCTAATTTTTTGCGTCAATACTCAGAAAAATCATATAATTCAACGCCAAAAATTTTTTAGAGGTTTTTCACGCTTCTAATATCGTTTTTCCATTTTTTCTGTATTTGTTTCTAATTAAATCGAAACAAGATTCAGATACTCGTAAAAATAAATCCGTAAACGCATTGTGGCCGAGAGATTTGATTAGATGAATATAGATATTTAGAGAAGTCTTTCTGCCAAAAATCATGCAAACCTAAGACAGGGCCCCGAAACGCATTTTTAGCCAAAAACCGTGATAGTTAGTACACGATTTCGGCAAAAATTTTGCAAAAAACTGACACGAAAAGATTTTCCCCAATTTTTTGCCTCAATACTCAGAAAAATCATATAATTCAATGCCAAAAAATTTTTAGGGTTTCTCACGCATCTAATATCGTTATTCCATTTTTTCTGTATTTATTTATAATTAAGTCGATACAAGATTCAGATACTCGTCAAAATAAATCCGTAAACCCATTATAGCCGAGAGATTTGATTAGATGAATATAGATATTTCGAGAAGTCTTTCTGCCAAAATCATGCAAAACTGAGTTAGGGCCCCAAACGACATTTTAGCCAAAACCGTGATG
>AWUE01014269.1:0-147847 GCA_001974825.2 Corchorus olitorius
AGGGCCCCGAAACGCATTTTTAACCAAAAACCGTGATGGTTAGTACACGATTTCGGCTGAAATTTTTTAAAAAACAGACCCGAAAGTTTTTTCCATAATTTTTTTGCGACAATACTCTAAAATATCATATAAATCAACGCCAAAAATGTTTTAGGGTTTTTCACGCTTCTAATATCGTTTTTCCATTTTTTTCTGTATTTATTTCTAATTAAATCGAAACAAGATTTGGATACTCGTAAAAATAAATTTGTAAACCCATTGTGACCGAGAGATTTGATTAGATAAATATAGATATTTCGAGAAGTCTTTCTGCCAAAAATCATGCAAAACTGAGTCAGGGCCCCGAAACGCATTTTAGCCAAAAAACGTGATGATAAGTACACGATTTCGGCTAAAATTTTGCAAAAAGCTGACCCAAAAAGTTTTTCCCCAATTTTCTGCAACAATACTCAGAAAAATCATATAATTCAACGCCAAAAATATTTTAGGATTTCTACGCTTTCTAATATCGTTTTTCCATTATTTTCTGAATTTATTTCTAATTAAATCAAAACAAGATTCAGATACTCGTCAAAATAAATCAGTAAACCCATTGTGGCCGAGAGATTTGATTAGATGAAATAGATATTTCGAGAAGTCTTTCTGCCAAAAATCATGCAAAACCGAGTCAGGGCCCTAAAACGCATTTTTAGCCAAAAACCGTGATGGTTATAGTACATCATTTTGGCTAAAATTTTGCAAAAAAACAGACCGGAAAACATTTTCCCCAATTTTTTGCCTCCATACTCAAAAAAATCATATAATTGGACGACCAAAATAATATTTTAGGGTTTTTCACGCCTCTAATATCGTTGTACCTTTTTCTGAATTTATTTCTAATTAAATCGAATCAACATTCAGATACTCGTAAAAATAAATCCGTAAATCCATTGTGACCGAGAGATTTGATTAGATGAATATAGATATTTAGAGATGTCTTTCTACCAAAAAATCATGCAAAACTGAGTCAGGGACCTAAAACGCATTTTTAGCCAAAAACCGTGATGGTTATAGTACATGATTTTGGCTAAAATTTTGCAAAAAAACAGACCGGAAAACATTTTCCCCAATTTTTTGCCTCCATACTCAAAAAAATCATATAATTCGACGACCAAAATAATATTTTAGGGTTTTCACGCTTCTAATATCGTTTTTCCTTTTCTTCTGAATTTATTTCTAATTAAATCGAATCAAGATTCAGATACTCGTAAAAATAAATCCGTAAATCCATTGTGACCGAAAGATTTAATTAGATAAATATAGATATTTCGAGAAGTCTTTCTGCCAAAAATCATGCAAACCTGAGTCAAGGCCCCGAAACGCATTTTTAGCCAAAAACCGTGATGGTTAGTACACGATTGCGGCTAAAATTTTGCAAAAAACTGACCCGAAAAGTTTTTCCTCAATTTTTTTGCGACAATACTCAGAAAATCATATAATTCAATGCCAAAAAAATTTTAGGGTTTTTACGCTTCTAATATCGTTTTTCCATTTTTTTCTGAATTTATTTCTAATTAAATCGAAACAAGATTCAGATACTCGTCAAAATAAATCCGTAAACTCATTGTGGCCGAGAGATTTGATTAGATGAATATAGATATTTTTAGAAGTCTTTCTGCCAAAAATTATGCAAAACTGAGTCAGGGCCCCGAAACGCATTTTTAGCCAAAAACCGTGATGGTTAGTACAGGATTTCGGCTAAAATTTTGCAAAAAAACGGATCCGAAAAGAGTTTCCCCAATTTTTTGCCTCCATACTATGAAAAATCATACAATTCGATGACCAAAATAATATTTTAGGGTTTTTCACGCTTCTAATATCGTTTTTGCTTTTTTTTCTCTCAATTTATTTATAATTAAATCGAAACAAGATTCAGATACTCGTAAAAATAAATCTGTAAATCCATTGTGGCCGAGAGATTTGATTAGATGAATATAGATATTTAGAGAAGTCTTTCTGCCAAAAATCATGCAAACCTAAGTCAGGGCCCCGAAACGCATTTTTAGCCAAAAACCGTGATGGTTAGTACACGATTTCGGCTAAAATTTTGCAAAAAACTGACACGAAAAGATTTTCCCCAATTTTTTGCCTCAATACTCAGAAAAATCATATAATTCAATGCCAAAAAATTTTTAGGGTTTGTCACGCTTCTAATATCGTTTTTCCATTTTTTCTGTATTTATTTATAATTAAATCGAAACAAGATTCAGATACTCTTAAAAATAAATCCGTAAACCCATTGTGGCCGAGAGATTTAATTAGATAAATATAGATATTTCGAAAAGTCTTTCCGCCAAAAATCATGTAAAACTGAGTCAGGGTCCCAAAACGCATTTTTAGCCAAAAACCGTGATGGTTAGTACATGATTTAGGCTGTCATAGATTAATATTTCTTTAAAAATGGTGGCTGTAGTTTTCACTCAATAGAAACGGATTAGGCTAATTTGACTTCAATCATGAGTAATTGGGCTTAGACTAGACTTCTATATATTTACTTCGTAAAAGAACTTCAAAATAAAGAAATTAAACCTAAATAATTTTGCCTATTTGGACCAACATTTAGACTAACTTTCCCTTCAATCTAGAATTTTTTTTTTTTTAACTTAACAACATGAAGATTCTATGTGCCACTTCTTATTCTTTCAAATAATGTCATGAAAAATTTGTAGTTTTTGTTTTTGAATACCGTGCTTAGGATGTTCATTGGGTTTTTATTTTAATTTCACTTTCAATAGGCCTCAATATAACGAAATTGGATAAGAATAGGGCTTAATTCGTCCTTATTTTAGTTTAATTATTGTTGTGCCTTTATTATTATGAAATTCAAAAATGGGCCTTTATTAGGCCTTATTTGTTACGAAATAGAACCTTAAATCGCATATTGAGCCATATAATTTGGAAATTTTCTTGAATATATCTATTTCCTTACATTGGGAATTGGGATCATAATAATAGGCTTTATTAGGCTGTAATTTTCACTCATTGGAAACGGATTAGGCTAAATTGACTTCAATCATGCGTCGTTGGACTTAGACTAGACTTCTAAATATTTACTAATTCGTAAAAGAACCTCAAAATAAAGAAACTAAGCCTAAATTAGCTTTATTTTGCCTATATTTGGACCAACATTTAGACTTAACTTTCCCTTCAATCTAGAACAAAAATGATATTGGTGCCAAAAAAGAATAAAAATGATATATTTAAGCTCCAACAGAGCCTACATTTGATTACCATCTTATAGTAAAGGCTTTGCTAAAAATGGGTTCCGAGTCTACGCCTGATATCATAAAATTGCTTATGTTTCCAGGTAAACTAGCTTTATCTTTCACGTGCGTTGCATGTGACCGAATGCGTTTAAACTAAAAAGTAATTAAAATAATTGAAATTAATTATAAATTAAAGCATCAATTACTATAATTTAATAGAATTTAATTGAAGCAATTTTTAAATTAAATATTAAATATATATGAAACTAATTATAAATTAACGCATCTCATTATTGAAACGCAACAGACTACGAAAGTATAATTTCTTTCTATACAACATTTTTTCATATATTTCATTATGCTTTGTTACAAAAACGTGATAGTTAATACACGATTTCGGTTAAAATTTTACAAAAATTTACATAAAAGAATTTTCCTAAATTTTTTGACATGACTCATAAAAAATATATAATTCGACGTAAAAAAAATTGAAAGGCTTCTCACGCTTCTAATATCGGTTTTCTTATTTTTTTCGAATTAATTTCTAATTAAATCGAAATATGATAGAGATGCTTGTAAAAACAAATTCTTAAATTCAATGTGGTTGAGATTTGGTTAGATGGATATAGATATTTCAATGAGACTTGGCGCAAAAAATCATGCAAAACAGAGTCGGGACCCCGAAATGCGTTTTTAGTCAAAAACTGTGATGCATGATTTTGACTAAAATTTTGCAAAAATGACACAAAACATTTCTCCTCAATTTCCCGACACCATATCCATAAAAAATATGTAACTCAACGCCAAAAGATTGAAGGGCTTCTCACACTTCTAATATTTTTTCCGAATTAATTTTTTAATTTAATCGAAACCGGATTGAGATGCTCGTAAAAACAAATCCTTAAATCCTATGTGGCTGAGATTTTGTTAGATAAATATAGATATTTCAATGAGTCTTGACGTCAAAAATCATACAAAACTGAGTCGGGACCACGGAACGCGTTTTTAGCCAAAAACCGTGATAGTTAGTACATGATTTCGGCTAAAATTTTGTAAAAATTGACCCGAAAGAATTTTTCTCAATTCTTGGCCATGATACTCATAAAAAATATATAATTCAACACCAAAAATATTGAAAGGCTATTTACGCTTCTAATAGCGTTTTTCCTATTTTTTTCGAATTAATTCCTCATTGAATCGAAACATGATTCATATGGTCGTAAAAACAAATCTTTGAATCCAATGCGGTTAAGATTTGGTTAGATGGATTTAGATATTTCAATGAGACTTAGCGCCAAAAATCATGTAAAACAGAGGCAGGGCTCCGGAACGCGTTTTTAGTCAAAAACCGTGATGGTTAGTACACGATTTCAGCTAAAATTCTACAAAAATTGACTCAATAAATTTCTCCTCAATTTTGGGACACAATACTAATAAAAAATATATAACTCAACGCCAAAAAAATTGAAGGGCTTCTCACGCTTCTAATATCGCTTTTCCTACCTTTTTCCGAATTAATTTCTAATTAAAAATTATACTTTGTAAAAATTATGAATTTAGAAATATATTTGAAAAAAATACACAAAATTATTATTATATTTTAATAATGGCATAGTTATGTATATTTTAATAATGACAATTTAAAAAGTATTTGAAAAAAAAGTATAATCGAAAAAAATACATAACTTTATATTTTAATAATGACATAATTAAAATATTTTAATAATGACAATTTAGAAATATATTTGAAAAAAATGGATATAATTGGAAAACAAAGAGTTTCCCCTTATTCGTACTTTTATATATAGTATAGACAAATTAAGCTATATTGGACTGGTCACAGAAAAAAAATTTGGGATGAAGTACAAGACATGAAGAATTAAACCTCCAGAACTTCCAATTAGTCTTGGTAAAGAAATTATTAAGATTAATAAGTAGGCTTAACAAGATATTCACCATAATTATATATTCAAGTAACATTGCAAAAACTACAAAACAAATCATGCATTTTATCATCATTCTATCATCATATATGTAATGTAGAAAATGAGTCTTGTTAGACTCCTTTTATTGGTATTTTGAGTGCTTCATGCCAAGGTAAATTTTTACAATAGTGTGATGCGTAAGGCATTCCTTTACAAAGCTTGGCTTCTAAAATATATATAATATAACCAATTTACAAATTGATATTAGTAATTACTAATACATCACGTCTACTAATAAATTGGAATGTCGCACCACTATTATATCCATAAAATTACCTTGAAAACAATAATGAACAATCAATTGGTTATAATATAATAAACAAAAAACCACTCCATGTATCTCCATCCAATCATAAACAACACACAAATTTAAGGTAATTTATTGTAATGGAGATACGTCCCACAACTCAATCTTCTAAGAGAGTGAGTGGGGATTAAGCCCACTAATTATAAAAACCTAAGGGAAAACATGTACTATTCAAGAATCACAAAACCAACAATGAATACACAGGAAATGTGTGAACGCATATATATAATCACAATTTAAGCTTATTATTAGCCACATGCAATGGAATATTCACAAAAGCAAACAGACACGAAGATACACCAGAAGGCACCGGCTCTCCGCAGTGAGGCGAGGCCAGCAGATACGAAGGTACACAAGAAGACACGGTGGTGCTCCATACCCCATTCGAAGTAGCAGCTTCCATTTCGAACATTCTACACTAAAGGAAAAGTGGGAAATGGTTAGCTGTCTTAATATTGGCAATAGCATGGTTATGTTTTTCTGATAACATACATGACAATTCTATCGTTGAGGTTGCTGTAGCTTCTTCCCCTGCTTTCTTGGTCTCTTGCTGATTAAAACCGTAGTTTAATTAAAATTCTCTTAAAATGTTAAGTTGGAGAATGCAGGTATCTGATGTTTACTTATTACTACTTATATGCAATAATAGGCAGCATCTCAGCTTCGACAAGGTATCTGTAGAAATGTTCAATTCGAGGCTGCTTTCAACGGAAAAGGCGATGCAGATTTTAACTGCCAAAACTACTTCAGACTCTGTTAGTTTCACTGAAAATGGTGGGAATCGGTCATTCCATCTCACACTATGTTTCATTCTGATGTTATTTCAATGAAGGAATTGACTGGTTAACAAAGTTGACAAGAGAAACATATACCTGGCCGGACTGGGAGGAGCAATTATTTATTGAAGGACATAAGTGATTCCTTGATCTCAACAACAGGCAGCTGGGAAGATTTTAATCATGTTAATGGTGATCACCATGGCAGAGATGATATTGAGCATCCATCATCCATGGGATTCTCTGCAAGTGTTATACTTTGACAAACAAACACTTCCATTTGATGGAAAGATGTCAAGTCAACAACTTGCTGAGAGGGCTGAGGAACTTACACTATTGCTTTCATGTATACCTGTATGAAATTACTTATATAAATTACTGCACTTAGAGAATCAATATACGGAGCGGAAAAATGGAAGAATTCATCTCATGAGAATCTGAATACAGAACAAGTTATTTCTGATCACATGACATCCCGCAGCGAAGTGCGGGGTATATATATAGACGACAAAGAAATATGGCGGGTAACCGTGAGTGATGATGACATCAAGGGAGAGGAGTAGGGTAAATCATAAATGTCACAGATCATAAATATCCCCCACTGTGAATTTGACCTGCCTATAGTATATAGTATATACTTAACCAGATGATTATAATTGAATCAAGAAATGAGAATGGAATGCAACAGAAGAAACAATTTAACATTTCTGCTTAAAAAAGCATCAAAATCTCAGCTGAACTTTCAGTTTACATTAACACCACTCACCACTTGCAACAATCTACTATAAATAACAGAAAGAAGTAAAAACAGCTCTATCAGTTAGCCGTCGGAAACCTGCCTTTATTTGGGTTAACCAAGGATTTGCAGAAAGAAGAAAATGCTCCTTTAAGCTCCTCCGGAAGAGGGAGTGAAAGAGGGAGCGCCATAGGCCGAGGGCCTTTGTAATATCCGCTCTTGTTTCTCGTAGAAAACGAATGTGCCAGTGCTGGCTGCTGCTTATTATAAAATTCAAGAAAAAACGAAAATGCCCCAAATGTGAGACAGCTCTGCGCAAGTGCCTGGGGTGCACCTGCATAACCATTGCAAAATGAAATTATGTTCACACTGAAACCTGCATTTACAGCAAAAGAATGAACCTTGAAATTCCCATACCTGGGAAACTTAGAGCAAGTCCAGTGCAACATCCAGCTACACCAGCATTAAAAACTGTAGACAAAGCATAAAATAGTCAACATACCGAGCAGCCAAAAAGAAAAACAGTTTTGCTCTGATTTTGTAAGGCATACCATCATCTTTTCCCCGCAGCCTCTTCAAAAAGCAAACAACCAAACTGTGTACTCCTGACAAGACTGCAAATGTCTAGAAAGGGCAAACATATAAAAGACCTTAGATATCTGTTTACTCAGGGTGGGAAAACTATAAGTTAATCACATTATTTGTAATTCATGAGATTCTCATACCTTGGCAGAAGATCCTGCCTCCACGAAGGATCCTTTAAAGCCTTTCTTTTTAATCAGTCCAGACCCTGAGATAGATGTAGAAAGAAAAATTAAAGAAAGGTCATCTACGGAGCACAACTGATTTCGAGCAGACAAATGAACCACAGCAAAATGTTAACTAAGATTCAAAGCCACATTGGTCTAGTGGAATATCCCACCCAAAAGATGGATCATGGACAAGAGGTTTGGCCCTAATGTTGAACTGCCACCAAAAGACATAAACTTCATGACGTCGAACAAGAATTTTATGGCAACCCAGAACCTGAAACGAGGCATACAATCCTCCTCAATTGCCCAAATAACTAAATTCACTTTAGCATTCCTAATTTTCTGGAGCATCAGTGAGGGGAACAAGTCGTCTCACCCTATCTTTACATCTACACAGAAGTATTCTGACAGAAGCAACAGCCTACGAATATAATAGCAAACCCATTGTCTAATAAATGCAAATATGAAATGAAAAAGTCACTAATGTCCATTTTCTTAATTATCAATGCAACCATAGAGATATATGCAACTACTACAATCAAGAACTTGAAAGTGTTATAAATTGGACAACTTCCCCACACCCTCATAAATTTCAAGCACAAGTTCACATATACAATAGCTTCATCCCCACTTAAAGTCCAACGTTTCCGGAATGAAAGCATTTAAGCTTAAAGGCAGAGGGCACTATATATCATCCCCCTCAGTGACCAAAACTTACAATTCGCGTACAAATAAGAAATCCATTGGCCAACATTGTAACTATCTCATAAACCATTATTGCATAAGCACATTACTAAAAGCAGAAAATAAAAGCACCAAAATTTTCCATTTTCAACTCAAAGATATAGCCTAAAAAGGTATAAACAACAGGAATTTGATCTTTATTCTAAATTTCGCAATAGCCCACTTCCTGTGAACCTCTATAGACCAAATTTAACACAACGCCATCAAAACGCAGAAAAAAAATATAAAAGACGTAAAATTTCTCAAAAGAATGTTAGTATTTGAAATGTATAAAAGACCAGGAGGTATGGGATATAAAAAATTCTTTCAAGAGAAAAGAGAAAAAAAAGGCTTACCGTAGCCGAAAATAGAGCCCATTAAGGCGCCGGCGGCGGCGTCTCCAGCGAATTGGAAGAGGCATACGGCTGGCGAATTAGAATTGGAAGGAGTTGGGATTATAGCTGTGGAAGAATTCGGATTAGCACTAGGGTTTGTTTCAGGATCAGTTTCCGGGGAAGAAGAGTTCGAAGAATCCAAAGAAGCCATTTTTATCCAAACAAATATCTGCCTTTTCTCACTTTTTTTTAGTTTCTTTCTCCTGTCCCTTGCTCCTTTTCGAAAAGGCCCCGATATTTTGGTTATTAGTATTTGCTTATCTCCAAACGACGCCGTTTTTACTTTGTTTCGTTTTTCTCTTTTTCATGTTAAAATTTTTTACTTTTTTATTTTTCTGTAGTATAGAGTTTCAATTGGTTTAATACCCCATTTGGTACTTCAACAATCCGAAGTGACAATTTGATCCTTTACTTTGAGAAATTAAACTTGAAAGAGGGCAAACAAATCAATTAAAAGTTGAAAATGTGTTGCATACAAACAATAGAATAGTACTGCTAGTATATTCAGAATCCAATTTGACCCAATTAGGGTGCTGATTTCTTTGGCTGAAAAGAATTAGTAATGGTCTTTATCTAATTTCACCAAAATAATAATAATAATAATAATAATAATAATAATAATAATAATATAATTATGTTATTAATAAAAATATATAATATATATAATTATATTGGTCCAATTTATTATGGACTTTAAAATTACTGCATACTTCAAAAATTATTTGTCTTATAAATTACTCTAAATTACTTGTCTTGTAAGTTAAAGGTACAAATTTACCATAAGTACTAAGGAGTTTGTTTTCCTATAAATTGAGAGTCACCCCTTCACTCTTATCGCAACCTATACTATTCACATCCTCATACAATTAATTGTAATATATATATATATATATATTCGCTTCTCAGACATATATATATCCATTTATATATTAACGTTTTATATTCTTTTGTATTAGGATTTTAGGGTTTAACCTAAGTTATTATTTTATTGGTTCTTTCGCAGCAGTGGCTCAGTCTTAATTGAGAGAAGCTTTTTAATTTGCCTTGTGGAAAAGATGAATATCGAGGTAATTAATAAAATTTGCTTTTTTCGTCTTCTCTTTTTTTTTTTCACTCATCCGGTATCCAGAGGCTATTACTAATCCAGATATGACCGCATCGCCTACCTAATTTTAATAGGTGAGTTTGAGGACAAACTGCGTGCGCAAAATCTCGAACATGTCTTCTTCTTCGTAAGATTTTCTTAGATCTCTTAAAAAATATCGTGTTAATTTTTCAGATTTGTATAGGCGGCAAAGAAATATGTGTAACCGTGAGTGATGATATCAAGGGAGAGGTCTTCGAAGTGGCCAGGAATATTGATGGTATATAAGTTGATTCTTTTTCCATGGAGATTCATGATTTTTCAATTATTATTACTTTTTGTTTATTGGTTTTAATCTATCATTATTATTACTTAATTATATTATGATGATATAATTATATAGGTGTGGAATCGGCGGAATGGCATAGTGAATATATATTTAAACTAGTCCTTCAAGATGGGCATGGCTCTGATCGGTTTAGAGACAATTTCTTTGGTCGTCTCAAGAAAACTGCTGTAGATAAGGGATTTAAGCTATGTTTGGTAGGAAGGAAGTAGAAAGTGAGAGAGAGATGCAATTTGTTTTTGTATGGTAGGAAAGAAATATATATACATGAGATTAATGAGAAAATAAAACTTCCAAAGATTACACTTTCGATTATGTCACTATCGTTCAATCCCCCAGTTAATACGGTACACGGTACGGTTATGTCAGTAGGATCATTTTCTCTCAATGTTGGGAGGAAAGTCCCCCACCCAACCAAGGCTCTATCCAATGATTCCAATCTCACTCTGTTCATTCAATTCCCCCGTCGGATATTACTAGTTCATGTTGTTTCTTTTGGATCATTTCCTCCCAACATTAATTGGAAGGAAAATTTAATACTATATCTTCATTCTTCAAAACAAGATATAATGTTCCTTAAACAATCCGAGGGTAAGGGTAGCAGCAATAATGTTCTAGTTCCCACTTCTTTTTGTTTGATGTTCAATTTCTCGATTGCTAATTACTAATTTTCCAATCATATTTAATACATATATAATGCAAGGATTCATTCCTTTATTTCCACACGAAATATCTATCATACTATATATTATGGAAGCAAATCAAATAGAGGGAAACAAAAATCTTGGCACTCAATATATAGGTTAATATAATTTGACACTCTTTAATGTCACCGTTAATTTTTATATATATATCTCAAAAAAAGCTTAATAAAATTCAGCCGAATGGTTTTACTTTTCCTTCTCATAAAAATCACTTCATTTTAGTTTTTTTTTTTTTTCATTGTGCATTGGCTATTAAGAAATCGCTTTTCAGATAATTTCTTACAAGAAAGAAGAAATTCCTTTGTTCTGATGGATCTTCCTGCTGGATACATGGTTACAACTAAACCTTGCACTTTTCTAGTTAACCATTTTTTTTCTCAAATACTAATTTTAGTTTCATCGTCTCTGTTTGATTTCTTCAGGATTGTGTTCTAAGAATCAACACCCGGTCGCTTGGATGGCATGTGATGCTTGACAGAGTCCTGAAGAGCATTGATGGTTAATTTCTTCATTTTTCTCTTTTTCTGATCGTTAATTTCTTGATTCATGTTTGCTTTGTTTAGATCTTTGTTTCTATTACTTGAAAATATACACTTTTGTCTCTTGGGTAATTAGCATTACTTTTGTTTTCTTCAGGAATCAATTATAAGATTAATGGAGAAAAGGGAACTGTCCAGATAACAGGAAGACTGAACCCTAGACAACTTATGAAGACACTTCAAGAAGTAGGGTTACATGCCGATATTTCGCCGTCGGAATCAGAATACAGGGAGATGATGAGACATGGAAGCTATGGATATGATCCTTATGGAGGATATAATCCCTATGGCTATCCTCCTCCTCCTCATCATCATCCGCAGCCAAATTGGCACCACATACATGACAACTACCCACATTACTTGCATTATTATCAGCATTATCCGCAGTACCACCCGCAGGCAGAAGCTCAATTCTTTCCTCAGCCGCCTCCTCAGCCAGTCGGCTTTCGCAATGGTGATCCCGAGTGGTGCAGCATTATGTGAAACCTTTTGATCGAGGTTGTTATATATGTTTGATGCATTCTGTTTTGTTGAATTAGCTTAGCTAGGAACATTAAAAAATGGATTTGAATCTTTCCTGTCCTGATTTTTTATGCAAAGGACATATATAGGGGATTTTTTTTTCATCTGCTGACTGACTAAAAATTGAGGTGGCAAATTTCAATAAATATGTATTAATACTGAAAAATGTGTTGCAGACATGAATACAACAAAAATAGAAAAAAAAATTATATTCAGAATCCAATTTGACTAGTACAAAAAGAATAGCACTACTAGTATATTCAGAATCCAATTTGACCCAAGTAGGGTGCTGAGTTCTTTGGCTGGAAAAGAATTAGTAATGGTCTTGATAAATTGCACCAAATTCTGCTCTCCAAGCTTGATCATCATCTGGAATTGTACTGCTGTTATGTGCCACATCTGAATCCTCTCGATACAGCGGCTGCAGGGCAGACTCTGGCAATTTGCTCTCTGCAAGATACTGTTTCATGGTGATCATCTCCATTTTGTGTTTTCTTTTAAGCTTCTCCACTTGCTTCTTTAACTTTTCATTCTCTTGCTGAACATTGTTAAAGTTCTCCTGTATGAACAATCATGTTAGAATTATCATTTTCCATAATCAGCGTGTATGGTGTAAAAATTTGAAGTTAAAAGTAGTGAATTGAGGTACCTCTGCAACTGAGGCAGCTTGCTCAGCTTCCCTTAGCCTAACAAGGAGTTCTCCAGCAGCATGCACTGCTTCTGCTGTGTCCCTAAGCTGGACTCTGAGACTTTTGTTCTCCTTTTTAAGGAGTTTTATCTCCTTCTCCCTCTCCACTCTAAGAGCAGAAAGCTCAGCTGCTAGGGATTTTGCAAAACGAGCGCCATGACCTTTGGCTCCTGCCTTTGCTGCTGCCTTCTTAACCTCTGCTATCCCTTCCATTATTGCACGGTGCTTTGCGACCAGATCATTATGTTTTTCTTGTAGGTCAGCATAATGTTCAACCATTCTAGCATGGCCAAGGACAGCTCTGTTAAGAGCATCATCCAACTCCTCAGTGACATTCTTCTCTAACTTCAGTTCCATCTCTACTTTCTCAGCACGGCAGCGGTTGGATTCAAGGTCCATCCTGAGTTCATCAGTCAATGATATCCATTCACTTTCCATTTCCATCCATCTCTGTCTTTCACTCTCAAGTTCTTCCTCACTGTTATCACGATGACAGTCTACACTTTTTCGCAATTGAATGGAACGTGATAACAGAGAGGATCTGAGCCTTTCAGTAGATATGTTTGGAGATGCAGCAGTGTATGACTGCAGTTTGCTCTTTAATGTTTGGATTTCCTGAAGAAGTGCTTCCTTCTCAGTCCCATCAAAGTTTTCTTTTCCACTTTCACCATTGTTGGACTCCTCAAATGGGATTATTTCATTCTTCAGAGACTCAAGACCTTGTTCAGCAGCACAATTTTCTGTCCCTTGTTTGTATTGCTCTACCTGCAGAAGTTCAGACCATCAAATATAATCCAAGTTTAAGGCATCTTCTTGCTTTTAAAGAGGTGAAGAAAATTATTACCAGATGATTTAACTGCTCAATTTTGGCTGCTTGCTCCATACAAACAATTTCAAGCTCCTTCTCTCTATTGGTGGTTTTCACCGAATCAACAGCCTGAAAGAAAAGAACAATATAAATGGGTATAGAACTAGGAAAACATTAAAGGAGAAAAATTGTTCCATTAGTAAAGAGCACATCTGAACATACTATGGTCTTGCCATCTGTCTGTTGGTTATCAACTGCCACAATCCATGTCTTCAAGCTATCCTGAACCCCATTAGGGTTATTGTCAAACTTCCTTTGGCAAGATGAACAAAGCAAAGGAGTAGAAGAACTATCTGGAGATGGTTTGTCTTCTGGTAATGTCTGATCAGAAGCATTGGCCTTGTCCGCTTCTGGGCAAGGTTTCAGAGTCAAGTTCTCAAAAGAGAAGGCAACTGACGATCTGTTGGAAGCTGAAGTACGCTGGTGATAATCAATAATCTCCAAGCCTCTTTGAAGGCTGGCAGCCAAAGTATCTGTTGGTCCAGTAAATATTTTACTTGAACGTAAGGAGGACCTGATGTGCTCACTATATTTGAGCGACTGCCGTAATACCTCTGATTCCGAACTCCCTGATACATTGTTCTGGCTGGCCAAAAGTGATGATGGGATAGTCATGCTTTTTCTTGGGTTATTTCCAATTTTTGGAGACTCTGACAAAGTAGGCTCTTGGAGGATTGAAGACCGATGACATGAGCTAATGGAGATGCTAGTTCTGATTGGAGTATCAATAGCCTTCAAAGTTTTTGTTGCAAATGATAGGTCATCAGTTGATTCAAGAATGTCCTCAGGAGGAGCAAGTTCTTTCTGAGGTTCTACTTCAGTTTCTTCTATCTCAGTCTCTTCTGGGCCATGAATATCATCTTCACTCAGTATCTCACAACTTTCCAGTAGTGAAGAAGACTGAATGGAACCTCTCTTGTCATATGGATCTCTTAAGTTTGTCTCAGAAGAGCTATGCAGATAATCTAGCTGCTGACGTAGTTCTTTTACATCTTCCTCACCAATATTGAGCTCTTCCTCACGGTCATCATCTAGGCGTGGTAGAATTAAAGAACGGTTAAGACTGACTCTTAGTTGGTTCAAGCTATCCCTCACATTTCGCCCTTTGAAATATCCACTTTTACTCCCAACTGAACTATATACATCAGACTTTGCTCTTATAAGCTCTTCCTGTAATAACCATGATAGCAGCAAGTCAGGTTATTAGTAGATACAAAAACAAAGTGAGAAGTGGTAACTCTTGCACAAAATTTACTACCTTTAGTAGACGAATCTGATCACTCAAGCCATTGACATCATCTTCAGATATTTCATTTATTACAGGTTCATTTCTTACCAATTTAACCCGTTGCCCAAATCTGAGAGTGCTCAGTATTTCACTAGTATTTCTGTGGTCAAAGACAATAAGCTTTGCTCAGATAACGAGCCTTTGATAAACACAAGCAGTTTTCTATACATATGTAGTTTATTTTCATTAGAAAATAAGTTCAGATTCCTTGAAGGTTCAATGTTATTTGCTCACGTTTCATAAAGAACAAAGTCAAAACCGGAATACCTGTTGTCTGCAGAAATGTTGCAAATAACTGTAAGCTTGGCATTGCCACCAAGGGATTCTCTGATTATACGTGTTAAACAAGAACCTTCATAAGGGGCATTGTCAGGTTGAGTTTCTTTCGCAAGAGCATTCACCACATATCTACACCAATGAAACAAAAACAAAGATTACAGAAAAGCTGTAGCTATAAACAGGTTGACAGTTTCTTAGACTTCCTGATTATGTGAAAGGTCTAACAGCATACCCAAGCTGTGATAAGGACTTCTTAACATTTTTGCCTTCCTGCACATGGTGTCTACCTACATCTTCAAGTTTGTTTCTATCTAGTCCTGCAAGATCAATCAGGCTGATTCTGCTTGTTTTTGAACTGCTAAAACATTTTGATGAGGCTCCCTGCGATATGAATCACTCATTAAACCACACGGACTGATACCACAAGAAAAAGATCATTCACTAAAACTTATCGTGACTGTAATAACTAAAGTCAAGATCTAGCTGTACCTTGCACCAAGATTCAAGGACAAAAGTAAACACAATATGAGACCGAGAACTCTTAGAATTTACAGTTGTTGCTCCAACTTTTCTACTTGAAAGCCCCTGTAAAACACATTTATAACAAGGATAAGAAGAAAGCCTTAACTATTTTCCTTCCATATGATATAAGATCAAAGCATGCCAGATAAACATGCATCCCAAGCATAACATAGTTGCTTGCGTACCTTAATCAAAATCTGAGTTACATCCTCATAGCTAGAAACATATTCTTCAGTCAAATTCTCAACATACAATCCGTTTTTTGGATCATCCTTTATCTGAAACAATGTCCAGAAACTATTAAACACCACTATGCATTGCTTCATGAGACACTGTTAATCAAGAAAAAGTAGGGGGTTGAGTGTCACAAACATTCACCTCAAGGTTCCTTTGAGTTGGATCGAGTAAATCCCCAATTTGCTCATTGTAAACCTGTTAAGGAATCGTATAGAAGAGAAGGCATTACAATCATGTAAAGCAAAGTCCAGACTTTGTTTTATAATGGCATTATAGAACAGTACATACCTCGAGGAAGGAGCAGCGGCACTGAAAATTTACCTGCTTGCCATCAGTGTTCTCTTGCTCCTACAAAATTTAGGACATTGGAATGAACTTTACACTTCCAAGCTCCTACAGTCATTTTCTAATAAAATTCGAAGCATGGGAAAGAGAAAAGCATACTCTTTGAATTTCAGAGAACAGCATCTGGAAGATACGAGGAACAATCCCCTGGTCGCTTCTAGGTGAAGAAACCTCGACCATTGCGCTTGGTGGCCCCCACATCGTGTAAGTCTTTCCACTTCCAGTCTATTGACAGTTGAAGCAGTTATATATATGATTCATTGTCACATGTAATAGAGATAAGTCTCATCTATAAGTCTAACTCTTTTATCTATAGCTACTTTTATCACTTTCGTAGTTTTCTACTGACATATACTTTAAACATTCATACAAGAGATAGACAGCTTATGTTATAAGAAGTTACCTGTCCATATGACAATATTGCAGTGTTGTAACCAGCTAATGCATTTTTAACCAAAGGAACACCAATTTGCTGAAAAACATCCTCCTGTTAGCGGCCAAAAACAGTTAGTTTTTTGTGAGTTAAAAAGCACCCATTTTTGGGGAAAACTTATTTTAAAAAATTAGAGTAATTAGTGACAAACCTGATTGGAATTTGAATCAATGACAGAATCGAATGTGAATTTGCGGTCACCAACTGATAAGGAATCAGCAGAAACCTTCCTCACTGTTCGATCCACTTCTTTTTCTTGACCATTTTTGGGTCTAATTCTCACTACCACCTAAATTATCAACCAAAACAAAATGGAAATTCAGCTTTAACTAATTTTCTCAGTCTCATATTCAAAGTTTCTAAATATTCTAAAGCTTCACCAAACTAAATTACACTAACATATAGAGTTTAGGAATTAATTTAATGCTCAAAGTTTCGGAAATTACCTTGACAGATGGATCTAAATCCCCCAATTCTCCATTCTTTTTCTCAGATTCAACAATCTCCTCCTGTTAAAATCCCAATTTCCAAACAATAATTAAAATAAATAGCAACAAAAAATCAAAATTATACTAGAAACGACTTTACAAAAGGAAGGGATCTTGTTCCGCAAACCTTGATGGAAGATTCCATAGGAGGAAAATTTTCATTATCACCATCACATGGGTTGATTTCAGTGTTGGAAGTAAGCGATTTGGACGGCGGAGATTTGGAGAAAAACTGGGCGGAGTCGTTAACTTGAATGATGTTGGGATCCGGCGGAGGAGTGTTCTCAGAGTTGAACTTACTAGTGCTTCTCTTAAGCTTTGATTTAGGAAGCAAATTTCGAAGCGAAGACGTCGAAATACTTCCCAAGAAACGGCCTTCGGCAAGGGGGTTTCTGTATTTGACCTCATTCTTTCTTTCTTTTCTTTTGTTACTTTCTTAGGGTTTGGGTAATTGAAGAGAGAGAGAGAGGGAAGAAGAAGAAGAAGAAGAAGAAGAAGAAGAAGAAGAAACTTGGGATCTCTGAGGGAGAGTGAGTTTTGTGTGTATTTTGAATTTGAATGTGGAGAGAGAGAACGGTGAAGGTTGGTTTTTGTTGAAGATGGAGATGGAGATGACCGTTGGAATTTTTGAATTCTTAGATCTTCAGATTTATGGAGCTTTTGCTAGTGCGAAATGACTATAATGTCCTTCCAAGAAAATTTTATTTTTCTTTTTCGGTGAAATCCTTCCAAGAATATTACTAACATATGTTAACCTTGGTTTTCAATTTTAATGAAAATGTAAGACAGATAATAATACAAGTCATTCCTTTTAAGAGATTAGTATTTCTTTTCAAAGAGTGGCCTTTTTATGACTTAATAAAAATGAAACATCGAACATCAAATCATGTAATTTATAAGATTTTTACGGGATTTGAAAACTCATTTAATCATTTTAAATAGTAATACTTTTCTTCTTTTCCTTCATTTCTTTCTTTCAAAATGCTAGGAAATTTATACTTCTTATGAAGTATTAGTATATGAATTGATAATTTTGAAATTGTATGATTAAGGCAATTAATAAAAAATCATTTTATTGTCAAATAGTAGTAGAAATGATATGGGGCTATTTGTTTCAGTTTTCACCTAAAAAGAGATGAGATATGGGCTACCAATTGATCAGTATGAAAAGAACATTTAAAAAGAAAAAAAAAATACAAAAGGAGATCACAGGATAAAAAGAACAAGTTCAAAAGGCGCTCCTTAATTATCATTATAATCCAAATTAGCAATAGGGTCAATTGTGTCAATCCATAAGATTCAAAAATATAGCCGTTGTGGCCGGTGGTGGAACAAAAGCTCGAAAACAAAGCTCTTGTCAAAGTAGCTGTCGTATTAAGAACAATGATAGCAGCTGTCAAGTTTTGGTGCAATCTTTGTCTCCCGGATGGAAAATTTTGAGCTCAAATGATCAAATGCTTCAAATTAAATGTTAAGTGAAGTCCAAATTCTAATTTAGACGTTAATTTAACTTTTACTATATGAAACTAACCCCAATAATCCTTAAACCAAAATTTAGATCACTCTATTTGACTATCAAATTAAAGTGAAATTTTATTAACAAAAGTTAGTTCAATTTTAAAGTTGGTTCATTCAGTCTAAGTAATTTTGGGTTTAAATATTTATTGAAGACTCTTATTAATGTTAATCTCTAATGCACAACCATGATGAATAGATTGATTTAATGTCTATTTTGACTCTTCGAACTATTCAAACTTGATAATTTAAATCTTCAATTTTGACTTGAACTATATCTTCGTACTCTTTTTTTTTTCAGATATCTTCATATTTTTTTGAACAATATATCTTTCGATATTATACAGTCTACCTAAACACTGACATGTGAACTTATCACGTTATGTCATGTCAATTATGAAGATTATATCACTAAAAAGAATAAAAATATGATAATAAATAATTTCAAATAAAAGTTGGAGGATCCTATTATCAATTTTTAAGATAGTTCAACAGCCAAAGTTTTCTGACAGCCAAAGTAAATATGAAAATGAAATATCCTCCAATAATCCTATGACTAAAGTTAACCAAAACCAAATACATTCAAGAAAAACAAATTGTAAAATGACCAAATTTTAGTTGGGGGCTTTTGAGGCTTGAGCTTGGATGGGCCATGTGCCTAGCCCATCACTACTATCTACTAACAATCATCAAATGCCCACTGAAGTTCACATTCTAAAGTGAGAGTTTTCAAAGAAGGACAGTTATTGAGCTGACGGGAAAAATGTTTGAAAGATGCTGCAATAATCTTAAGATCCCTGCACATTATGGGACACAAGATATTTGATTGCATGAGAGATGGATGACTCATCGTTCTAAGCCCAATTGGCATTAGGTGGGGCTTTTGCTTCTCACAATCATCAAATTCAAAGCCCATTTGAATCAAATTCGCCAGAAGAAGAAAAGCCCAAATACATCAAAAAAGAAAAAACCTTCATAGGATTCCAATCTCCAAATCGCCATCAGCATCTGCATTAACCAAGTTATGCACAAGAAACAGTCAATGTAAAATGGTACTAATTCAAGAGAATTCATCAAGGGCAGGGCCCCTTTGAAACTGTCTCTCCAATTAATATGATGTTGATGATTTTAAATCATTTTTGAGACTAGGGTGAAGGGTCAATAAACTGAATCCAATACTAATAATGGGACCCTGGTTTCTTGATGAGCATTAATGGAGTAATTCATCCAATATCACCAATCATGCAAAGACTTTCTCATCTCCTACTATATGTGATTGATTCCTTTCAAAGGGTTCTCTCAGAAAAACACAACAATCATGGTCAGCACCGCACCGACCATGCATCCATGTCATTTCTCTGGTTTTTTTTGTTACTACTAAAGCACCACACCAACATGAACAACCTCTTCACTTCCCTGCAGCAGGCTTCATTTGAGTCACAAAACAAAATGGCTGAAAAATCCCAGATTTAGTTTCAGGTTCATTACAAGTGGAGATGATCGTTAATTTCTTTTGATTCCATGGAATACTCCAAAATAGAAAACTTCAATCATTCCCAACGGTCACTTTTTTCAATTTCAATAATGACTATGAACAATAAAGTTCTGCTTCAAAGAATAATTTTTAATCACTGCACTTACAAACTATTATATTATAATATGCAAATTTTTGTCAGGCCATTAACCATTTGCTTGCCTAGCTGCCATTCGACATACCCAAAAGGCTGGCTGAGCTCCCACTTTCCCCAGCTTCTCTGCAGAAACCTACTGCAAATCATCTTTAGAAAAAAGAAATTATAAAACAAAAGTACTATTCTGAATGAAAATTTCACAATTAACAATTTAGAAGTGGATCAAAAGTTTTCTTGGATTTACTTCAGTTTTAGTTGATGGGGTAATTTGGATTTATGCATGAAATCTGTTTCCTCTTACTTCCTTGTTGTAAGGCACAAGTTAATTCTCTTTTCAGCTTCCATATATTAGGTCTTAAAGCAATAACAACAAAACTTTGCATCCAAGGAAAAAAAAAAGGGATTTGTCATTTGTCACATTGCAATTTGCAGAAGAAAGCAGATTTAATTGCCTGATTTAAGAGCACTTTAAACCTCTTTCTTTTATCAGATTATATGTAAAACTAGAATGCTCATTGCTTAATTGGGCAACTTTCTTCTTCATTATTAATTTCTGGTGAAAATGTCACAATACCTCAAGTTTGATATAAATAATCTGCATTATTATTATAATTTGAAAAAGATTAAAAGTTTCATTGTCATATGGGATTATTTGTCAATATATTGACAAGGGTATAACAGATTAATAATGTAAGAAAAAGTAAACCAGAATGTTCCTAAACATTGTGTAATTATATAATATATATTTTCTATATTTAAAATTGGAGAATGTGGGATTGGTTGTGTTTTTGACAGGGCTCAATGCTGCAGAAAAGTCAAAGAAATGAGCTTAAAAAACTCCTAGAAAGAGCATCTTAGAAGGGTTAAAAGGGCATCGGAATGTAGCAATTTTCAAACTAAGATGTATATAATTAAGTTATCTATGATATGATTTCAAGAAGAGTCAAGATTTGCTGACATTTTCTGTAAGGAAATATGAGCATCTAGTAATATTTAGCAAACTATTTTGCTTATGTATCTTACTTTTATTATGGCACCCAATAGCCAAGTGGGAGCCTCAAAAATTGACAATATTCTACTCCTTTTTTTTTTTCACTTTTGATTTTTGACACCTTAAAAGGATCAGAGCAAAAACAAAATGTTGATCAGTTTTTCTTTTTTTGGGTACAATTAAAAGTAGCTTCTTCATCATTTTAATTTCAAAAGACCACCAGCTACCAAAAAGGTTCCTCAACAACCAAACTATTGCCTTTAATGGTGAAATTACAAGATAGCTTATTTGGATAATTCTATAACTTAAAATGAAAAAAAAGGCATCAAATTCCATAATCCATAACCCACCAAAAAAGCCTCTCTTTTTCTTGATGATAGTGAAATTTATAAGTTTTAGTAGGCACTAAGAGGTTTTATCAACCAATTATTCCACTATGGTTTTTCCATAATCACCTTAAGTGCTAAGGATTTTACCTTATCATATATTCAGTTTGTATTTTTGCTAATGTCAATATATATGTATGTGGAAAAAAAGGTGAGGAAAATTTTAATTAATTAATGGAAATTAATACTCAAATTGGTGTCATCTATCTCAATCAGCCTTAAAAAGAAAAGAGAAAAAGAGAAAGGAAACAATGAAGAAGGAAGAAAGCTCCATTTCTATCCCTATCATGGGAGGGAGACCCTTTTCTGCCCAAGTGTCACCCTTGATGAAAAGGAAAAAAGGTTACTCTTTGGTTAGAGGGTCAAGTAGGCCAATTCTTTTCTTTCCCTCAAAAAGTCTACCATGAGATGGATTAGATGTTTTTTCAAAGGGATAGTTAAGGATCATTGAATAGTTATCCCTCCCTTCAAGTCATTTGAATTAAAAGAAAATTTTGACCCCACCACATTAAAATTGCCTTTGATTTTTACCAATTTCAATTTGGCTTTGCAATTGCAAATAGGGATTTTTAGTTTGAATAATACAGCACAAGACAAGACTTTGGGCAGATGAACATGTTAATATGGACCCATTTTAACAAAAAATAATAAATAAATAAAGCTAGTGCTCTCTTCTTCCCCTTTAGTGGGGGGTTTTTTGCCCTAAAGTAAGAATTCTCCTAAATTCTCCTAAATTCTACACATTCTTTTACTTTTTGCTTAGTCTTGATTGATCTAGCATCTCCAATTTTCATCTTCAATTTCTTTTACTTTTTTATTGTTAAGAATGAAAAAGAAAGTAGTTTTGTGGAGTTACAAAGATCCTATTGCAATTTCATGCTTACAATTATTGTCCTTAATTCCATATAGTACATACATCAAATAATAGAGAAGTCCTCACACAAAATATTGATTTGTTGGTTTGCTATAATTGCAAATTGTTTTGTTTCCCTTCCAAATAGAGCCTTCTTTAAGTTGGATACTTGGGTTTGAATTTGATTCCTCTTTATTTTAATTTAATTAAAATCAATCCTTGAATAATCTAAACCCCCACCTAATAATTGACTCCTTCTAGACATTCAAAGTATAGTATTTTTAAAAGTTCATTCAAAACCACCCAAAACTTCTTATCTTTATTACCTCAAAAGATTAATTACTCACACAAGTCTACTATGCATCTATCTTTTGCATTTCTGAGGCTCAAATTTTTTGCCCAGAAGGCAGAAATGCTAGATTTTGACTGCCAACAGCAAAACACTTTAAAGGGCATTTAATATATCAATCCATGGCTATGGTTTTTACAGGGTTTCAAGTTCACATGGGGAGGCTACTGAAATACAGAAATAGTATGGTCCTCAAAGACTATTTTCTTTCAATATTAATCTCACAAAATACTATATAATATAATGCCACATTCATTGCATTTATATTTATAAAGTTATTTTATTGTCAGCTGCCTATTCTTACCCATAAGCTAAGACTCGAAATTTTGCTATGATGAATGTCTTCTGCAAATTCAATTACACTGCCAATTATTATCAGCTTTTTTTTGGGCAGGGCAAAGTGTGAATTATGATGAACCACAAGAAAAAAACTGTATACTATATGCATTAAAATTGTAAATTTAACTACTATGATTAAAAAACCTGTAATAAAGCTGTATAACACAGGCCCCTGCGGGGTGGTTTAGTGGCAGGAAGCCGAGTGTAAGATTTGTTACAAGTAAGAGTCTATGTAGTGTTATGATCCACTCTTGGCATGCCCCACTACACCTCGTAGGTGTGCCTCTCGTCATGGAGTCACCGGGGTTTAAGAGGGAACAGAGGACTTAGAGCCCCTAAGATCGATAATGCCCACCAAGAGATCTTTTTTTTTGGTGCAAAAAAGAAAAAGCTGTATAACACACAGTGTCAATCCTCAACTTTCATGGAGAATAATTTCTCAATATTTTTTTAGCATATTTGTTTTGATTCATGAACTTAATTTATTATTTGCATATGATAACATCCACGAATCTTAAACAACTTGACTGAGATGAGTAATTCCTTAATTTGTCTCTAATTTTCACATTATAGACAGGTATATAATTGAAAATATATTTCTCA
Organism: Corchorus olitorius; assembly: GCA_001974825.2. NCBI lineage: Eukaryota > Viridiplantae > Streptophyta > Magnoliopsida > Malvales > Malvaceae > Corchorus > Corchorus olitorius. Next base: position 23,930 of record AWUE01014269.1, read on the forward strand.
CTCAATCAAGGCTTTTGCCATTTTCATTAATTTTGAGGTAACTTGTCATTATCAGAATAGAGATTTTATCCATAATTCCATCAAGAAAATTAACAAAGAAAATCCATTAAATTGAATAATGCCTAATGAAAATACTACTACCAGACAATCATGCATGTTGTCAGCCCCTGTCGAGAGACTCATCCACCATAATCAGATGTGCGACGCGGGTTGTATCCGAATTAATCAGGGTAAAGCTCTGGATACCGGATGAGATAAAAAAAAAATTCACTTGAATTTTCTTGGATTATTATAGAAAAGTTTTTCATTTTGCTGTTAAATCATTAAGAAAAAACAGAGTTTACAGTTGAATTACGGGTTGCTGCAACTGCTAACATTTATCGTTGGGGAAATGTCAAATTATTCAAAGATTATAAAATGTCAAAGCATATAAACCAGTAATGAAAAAAATCAAAAAAGGCAATTAGTTTTTGGTCCAACGATTTGTTCTTGTCGATTTTAACTTTTGCACATGAGAACGGTTGCAAAAGTCATATGATGAAGAACATGTGTAATAATGATAAGTGGCAAAATGAAAATCCCAACTGATCAATTCCTTTTTTTTTTTTTCTTTTCATGATTGCAGATATGGCCAAATTTGCAGCATGAAAAAATACAAACTGATACATCAAATAGCAAAGCAAGATAATAAATCTTGAAAAAGTGTATGATACACTGATAAATTGCTTTGACAAATTAAGCAGATTGGGTTTTTTACATTTTACCATATCCTTAATCAATGCTTCAAAAAGACTTGAGGCAGATAGGTTTTCCAACTCGAAACGAAGACAATTATGCATAGTCATAGTTTCATTTGATATATTGTTTAAAGTCACGAGGCTCGAATCTAAGATCTTTATAATGTGGAAACGAACGAACTAATTATGATGAAATTATGTGTCAATCCTTCATAAAACAGATATGGTGACATGATGATAGTAATTAGTAAACATAACAACATTTTTTTTTGGGTGAAAATAAACATATAACAACATTGAATGATTAAAACAACAGTTAAATTCGGATGAGATTATGGGGTTGAAGGCAGAGAAGAGAATGAGCTTGACAAGGAAATGGATAAAAGTACCAAGTAAACAAACAGATTGAAGAATTCCAAAATTTGAAACCCAAATGACAAGGCTTGAACCGTTAAGAAAAGGGCAAAAAAAAAAAAAAAAGCAAAAGCTCTTCACAGGAGAAGGCAGAGACAGAACATGACAAGCTGCACAGTTGAAACAGTAAATAGACTAAAACATGACTCATGTCTTATGTCCCCACTCCCTACGGATACCGCACACATTTCTCTTCTCATTGGCCTGTTTCCCTCCCCATTCTCTTCCCTCACCCGCGTGGGCCGGTGTTCCAGTCCCCCTTCACAAAAGAACTATACTATATTTTTTTTGGCGATAAAGAACTAGACTAGTACTACTATATTAAAAAGAAAAAAAAAACAAACCCATATGATTTTTTTGTTTGGTTAAAAAACCCATATAAAATACTATACCTATTTTGTTGTAAAAAAAAAAATACTATACCTATTTACTAGTTACTAATAGTAAATTAGTATTTACTACTACTACTTTATTAGATAGAACATTTTCTTCTTACACATAGGTTGTTTATTACTCGATTCCACTCGATTTCAGACTTGTATAGCTTAATGTAACTAATGTACATTTTAGATGTCCAATTCAACTCGATTTCAAATCAGTTTAGTTCAATATTCTATCATGACAGTGTTTGAATGGATTTCGATTTCATTTTAATAAGGTGTACTAAAATGATTATCGAAATATGGGATTTTTAGACAAAAGGGTTATGTATGTCTATTGAAAATGATAAGATTGTTAAAATATCTTCTTCTAGTTCTACTAACAAAAATACATGGCCTAAAGATAATGTTGGGTATTTTTGTTTGGTACATACTAGTAGGAGACTAGTAGTAGATAGAAATAAGGTAGAAACTTGATTGATTCTATAATTATTGCATAATATAGTTAATAGATTCAGTTATAATTGGAGCACATATTCAAAGGATTTTGTCTGACAGTGTACAGTCAAGGTAGTAAAATAAAAATTTTAAAAAATACTTGTAATAAATTTTTCCCATGTCTTTGTCATCATTAAAGCTAGATAAGAAGACAAAAATTAAATAAAATATGAGTATAAAATAAAAGATAAAATAAAAATATCCATAACATTTTTTAACATTACATACCGACCCAACAGCCCCAACTCAACTCATTCTCTTTCCGACAAGTTCATACACACGCCCCTCTGAAATCCTCTGTTTTCATTTTTTTCCTTTCTCTCTTTTTTGGTTGTAAGATTTTATTCTGTCTTTTTTTTATTTTTCCCCTTCTTTTTCTTATTTTATAAACACAGTTCTTGTTCCGTGTACAACCAGTTCACTTGTTGAAAACCCAAAAAGAGCAAAAAAGAAAAACAAACAAAGCTCAGTTCTTAACAAAAGAACCTCGATTTTGGAACTGGGTTGTGTCCAGATCTTGGATTAGAGCCACAGATTCCAATAGAAATATCAGTTTCTTTTTTTTTCTTCTTTTTTCCTTTTGACTTTTAAGTCATAAAGGCAAAGCCCAAGGTGAATATTTTTTCATGTTTTCTTCTTTGTTTTTATTGTTTTGAATGAATTTGTTTGTGTGAAGAGCAAAGTTAGGAACTTTCCTTGGGATTTTAATGCTTTTTTAATTATTTGGCCTTTTCCCTGTTTTTGCTCTTCCTTGGATTCCGGTTTTTGTGAAGAAAAGTTAGTTCCTTTATTGGAATCTGGGAATAACTGTTGATGGGTCTTTGTTTAATATCAAGTCTTTAGTCTCAGGGGTTTTGAAACTAGTTCACTTGGAGTTGATATCTGGGTAGGAAGGGAATTCTGTCTCTTTCAGTTGAAACTCAGTTCTGGGTTTGGGTTTAAGTTTCTGCTTTTTGGTTAGTTCCAGTGGGGTTATGTTCTTGAAGCTGTTCGGGACTGTTGGTTTCTTGGTTTAAATATTGAAGAATTCTTGTTCTTGTATTAAAAGTAAGGTCTTGAAAGGTTTATCTTTCTTTGGATTCTGGGGTTTATCTTTCTGCTTGTCTTTGCTTCAGTTTTTGGAGGTTGAGGGGCTTTTTATCTATATTATCTGCTGAAAAGAAAATAAAAATCACTTCTTGAGTCTTTGGCTACTAAATTTAGAGGAAATTTGGTTTTTCAATTGTAGGTTTTCTTAAATTGTAGGTCTGAATTGAGGTTGTCTTTGTGAAAGTTCTGCTTGTTTCAGCTGCTTAGGGAAGGGTTCAGCTTTTTAGCTTCGGTTCTTAGTAACATAAATGTTCATAAGTTGGCTTCAATTTCCATTTTTGATTGTACTAGGGTTTTGTGTGAAGAATTGGGGTTTTAGGTTCTAATTAGGTTTTTGATTTGGGAATTGTTTCTTAATGGCAGCCTTCAGTTCTACTACTGGTTTTAACAACCTTTTCTGTTCTTGAATGTAATTTGGGGGATATTTTAATATTCTGCCTTTTGATTTTTGGGTGACTTAAGTTTTAACAAGACATTACTTTCTTGTGGTTTGCTAGGTTCATTTTGTTGGTACTCTCATGGATTCCCCACAGTCAGTTGTGTCACCATTCAAGAACTCTGTTGCAGCTGAGCCTGAGAAGATGAAATCCGATTTTTTCACTAGGAACTCTGGTGGCTTATCAAATGGGTCTGAAGTTAACAAAGCTGTTGGGTCGAACCGAGAGAACTTCATAGGTGTTCTTGAGGTTTATGTCCACCAGGCGAGAGACATCCATAACATCTGCATTTACCACAAGCAGGATGTTTATGCCAAGCTTTGCCTCACCAGTGATCCTGAAAGCACAGTTTCCACCAAGATTATCAATGGTGGCGGGAGGAATCCGGTGTTCAATGATAATGTTAGCCTCAATGTTCAAACTGTTGATTGCTCTCTCAAAATCGAGATATTCATGATGAGTAGAGTGAGGAATTATCTTGAAGATCAGTTGCTTGGATTCGCTTTGGTGCCGCTGTCTGAAGTACTCCTTAAGAATGGGAAGATAGAGAAAGAGTTCTCTCTTTCTTCAACTGATCTGTTCCATTCACCTGCTGGATTTGTCCAATTGTCTCTTGCATATTCTGGATCCTCTCCTGAAGTAATGGCTATTCCTTCAATGTCTGAAAGTTTGGTTGCTGATGAAACTGTGAAGTGTTCAGAAGGAAGTGAGTGTGAGTTGGACAAGATTGAGTTTCCGGATCCTAAGATTGTGAATGAGAACCAGATGATGGTTTCGGAGTACTTTGGGATCCCGTGTTCTAATATGGACTCGGAAAGTTCTGAAAGTCTGGTAACCTCTGATGCTGAGACTCAAGTTAGTTCAGAAATGGGTGTTCATGTAGTGGAGAGCTTCTCAAATGCTACGGTCAATTCCATCCAAGCTCCCAAGCTCGATTCTCCTCCGAGCAGTGTGTCAACTAATGGGGTTTCATCTCCATCAGCAGCCGCAAGCTCTGAGTCCTCTGATGGTCCGGCTGCTTCGAAAACTAATACTCAGGAACACATTTCTGCCCCAAAGGAGAAAATTGCAGATGTGGGAGATGGTGAGAGTGATTCTTCAGGGGCGCAAAGCGATCCCATTGTGAAACCTATTGTTTCTGTCAATATGGAGCCTGAGCAGAAGGTGGTGCAGCAGGACATTGTGGACATGTACATGAAAAGCATGCAGCAATTTACCGAGTCATTGGCTAAGATGAAACTGCCTTTGGACATTGACAGTGGACCAACCAAATCGGAGAATTCAACTACTACTGATCAGAAAATACAGTCGTCAAAAAACACCGGCTCCCGGGTGTTCTATGGAAGCAGGGCTTTCTTCTAAGCTACTGTTCAAGCATTCAGAGGAAGACACACAGGTGACTTTTAGAATTTTAGGGTTGAGACTGGAGACTAATACTAATAGTGAAGTGTAATAATGTATTATGTAATGTGATGTTTTCCTTTGTATGTCGAAATGCTTTAGATGAGGGGGAAATCATGACTTGTACTGTTATTAGCTTTGTTTCAACTTCTGTTAGTATATATGAACCTTTCCTTTTATAACATGTCTTGCTTCTACTGATCTCAAGTTTCAATAATTGCAAATCAATTCCATCTAACAACAGTCTAATTATGCATGTAATCATTTATTCTTGTGACAATTGGTCCCATTTTCACATGGTGATTTGAGGCAAAAAGTAAAGGCAAAAGTAAGCAAAATCTTGCTTTCCCCTGTTTTGCATAATTATATCCAAGGTATTACTGGACTTTTATTCACAGTTGTATAACTTTTGACAAAGTTTAATGTAACATATATTCGATATTTAAGGAAGCTAACAGGTTTTGTCATTCCAATATGCTTGACTGCTGTCTAAACATATTATTATTAACTTGAATAAGGGATACAAATTATTCATATGGACTTGAACCTTAATGTGAGAGAAAACTAGAGTTTAAAAAAGAACCCATGGGGGAATAAAGGGGAAACCATTTTATACCATGTACAGAAGCAAATTCTAAAGAGGTACTTCAATGATTTCATTTGCTCTGATGGCCATATGCCTTCTGCAGATCCATGCAATATGGCCATCATCCCTATATCTAACCCTCCATAATCCAAATTTATCTGCTATATCCTTTCCAGTTGAGCATCTCCTGTCCCTCAAAAAGTCCACCACCCATTGTTGAGCTGCTTGTAGATCTTGCTGAATATCTCCAGTGTTCCTGTTTCTGTTTCGGATTCCATTTATCCGTCCCATTGCTGCGGTTCCAGCAGCTCCAGCGGCGACTGCTCCTGCTGCTCCATACATTAGGGAGGACTCACCCAGATGAGCAACTTCCCTACTCAAATCTGGTATCAAATTTCCCATCCCAGCTGCTAAATGTGCCCCAATCTTAAGAGCAAATGTTACCAGTTTCATGAACTTTGTCATGTATGGAGCTAAGCATTTTATAGCAGTATTATCAATGTGCATTATTTCGCACCCAACTTGATCTTCAACAACATGCATTTCTCTCCTATATTCACATAACATGTGCAGCCGAAGAGCAGTCATGCCAGAGACGATTGTGGTGACCAATCTCCTCGAGTAATTCTCTGTTCTCACAAAGTAGAACATGTTGGGAACTTTCCTCCCTTCAATTTGAACATTGAAGTTCACAAGGTAGTTAACTTTGCGATGAAGCTGAATGAGAAGTCTGTGCTCATAATATCTCAGTCCTTGAATCTCCTGCTTCAAATCTCGTATTTCTTGTTCAATGATCTTCAATCTCTGCAATACTGTTTCTACTCCCTTGGCTATTCCACCAAAAGAAGGATCAACCTTGACATTATCAACAGTGTTGGCTAAAGAATTCTCTGCTTCATCAGGATTCTCTTCTGGTGGAACTTGCAGTTCTTGAGCAAGGTTGTAAAGGTCATGATATCTTCGGTGCAAGACTTCCCGGAAGTCATCATCTGATAAGAGGTCTCGAGCTAAATCAAACCCGGCTCTCAGAATTGGCCTGCCTGAATCTGACACTGAATCCCAGGTGTGCTGATAATCATACATGCTTTCAGCTGGAACTGACAGGAGTGCTTGTTTAAGTTGTTGAAGAGGCACAAATTGGGATTTCCTATACCTAGGAGGAACCAGATTTTGCACACATTCTGGCCTCATGATGTTTTCAATCAAAGTTACACCATGGCAGAGGCTTTGAATTGCTGGAATTATGAGCTGGTGGATAAGCCTGAGAGTTTCTGTCAGGTTCTTGGTGGAGCAGGCAAGGATGTCAATGTAATAACCCAACTGTCCTCCAAGCTCTATTCTGATATGGATACCATTGATGTTTATTGAAATGAGGTATTTCTCAAGGCTATAAGTGGCTCCATGCTGGTTCTTCAATGCCATGATTTTATTATGAAGGTGAACCTGCAGTTTTCCAGATGGTGAAATTTGGTGAGAAATTAAGAAAGACTAGGACAATATGCAAAGAGCATAGAAAGAAAAGGCAAAATGAAATCTTGCCTGTAAACGCGGAAAGAAGCCTGGTGTAAGAAACATATGACTTGAATCATCACACTGAAGATGTCTCCCTGCATAAATGCAATCAGCACTACTTAATTGCCATTTCTGTGGTTTTCCTCTGCCTTCTTCAAGAATGGAGGGAATCAATAGCAGAGAATTTGGATCAGAAGGGTCTTGTTCATAGCATAGTTCAAGCTTCATCATCATTTTTACAATGTCATTGGCCTCCAAGTTCTCAAACACCTTTGAACCCATTCCTGGAATCTGGCTCTGCAAACTTCCTCTCAGAATTTTCTCCAACTCTTTCCTGCTAATGAATCCATTCTCTGCTGAACTTTGCCTTCTAACCTCTAATTTTATCAGTTGACCGAGAATTTCACCACAAAACCACTCACAATCCAATATTAGAAATCCTAGTTCATCAAAATAGATCACCTCACCAATGTGATGAAGGCAAGTAGCAACAGCCCTCCTCCTCATTTCAATCTTCTCCTTATTATCATGTCGAGAACGAATCCTTAGAGATGGAACTTTAACTTGGCACAACTCAGCAAATTCTTTCCACTTCAGAGCTGGCTTGTTATAGTTCTCTGATCTCCAATCAGATAAGACTTGTATAAGATCATTGCAAAGTTGATAAACCCTTGGAACTCTCTGGAGAACTGTCTTGCATGTTTTTCGAATGTGATGAGTGAGTTTACTGACTGATGCAGATGATCTGGCATCCACTGTAAACACAGTTGGATAGAAATCAACATAGCCATTGAACTTGTCTCGCAGTTTTTGTATTGAATTCACCGTTGCCTGCAAGTTCTGAGATGTCTGATTGACTTTGTCATGGTGTGTGAGGACTACTGCTACATTTGGCAGCATGCATTGCTGGACAGCCCTTTTTGAGTTTGAAACAATAAATCTTAGCCAATATTGAAGGTCTTCTTCAATCTCCATTGAAGTCTTTGGTTCCCTATTGCTTGGTTTCCTGAATAAACTAGATATGATCAGGAAAAATGAAGCACTCCCATGCCCTGGGAACATGAGATCATGAAGAGAATAGAACTCATGTTGACCAGCAAGATTCCATATTGAAATCTTTGTGTCTTCATCTTTGAATGTCTTTATCTTCATACCAACTGTTCTAACAGCTTGTTCCACTGGATTTACCAGGGTCCTCACTTGTTCAATGTAGGGAAGCTTTGAAGAAGAGAAATTCTGTGATATTGAATTGCAAAGTGTTGTCTTACCTGCAAAAAAGCAATTATAAGAAATGTGTTATTTTCTATCTCAACATTTTGAGTTCTTAAAAGTAGAAAGGTTCATCAGTGTAGTTAAACTCACCAGCATACTCTTGGCCACAGAAGAATACCCTACAGCTCTTAGGCTCAGTAAGTGGCATGTCCTTGAGCAAATCATTTTCTGGTTCAAGTTCAGTTTTCCCATTCTGACCCAATCTTTGATAAATTGCATCTGCTTTCCCAGCATTATGCAGTGGAGTTCTAGCAAGATCAATATCTTCAATCCAAGGATTAATTTGCAGTGTCTCCATTATTGCCTGCAATACCCTTTCCCCTCTAACCCCTTTGCAACCTTGTAAAGACAAGCATCTTAAACTTGCATTCTTCTCTAGACTCTTGAAGATTCTGAAAAAATCATCTGGTCTCATGCTTTGATCATCAACAATCGCAAGGCGAGTCAAAGTTTCATTGCTTGTTAACATCTGCAAAATGGCTGCAAGCCCATCTCTTCCAATTTTTGTTCTTCCACCTCCAAATGTCAAAGACCTCAGTGTAATATTGGCTTGGCATTGCAAAGCTGAAAACCTACTCAAAGGACAGAGTAAATGCTCCACACCTACTCCACTAAACCAGTTTCCATCAAGATGCAAGCGTTCCAAATGCCTGTTCTTAAACAATCCAGCTGCTACATACACAATTCCCTTGTCTTTAAGGCAAGTTTTTGTCAATGTTACCTCTTTTAGGGTTTGGTTCTGTTCCAAAACCCACCTGAACTCCTTAGCCCACCGCGATTTCAGACGTACTCCGGTCATGTCAAATGATGTTACAGTTGAATTCAGACCAAGAGCACAAGCAACCCTGCAAGCACCTGAAATGTCAATTCTGTAAATTCTAAGTGTGCTATTCTCAGGTAGAAACTCAACCACCTTGGAACTTTTGTCTCCACGTTCACCACTCCAAACATGGACTTCCATTGCCCTATTCCTTGCTAAAACTGCAGATATAAGCGGCGTTGCTGTGATTGAACTTGAATCAAATATTGTCAAAAGCTTCAACATTGAGTTTGCTTCAATCATTTTTGAAAGTTCTTCAGCTCCTTTTGATCCAATCGAGTCTTCCCATATCTGTAACTCTTCCAAGGTATCATTCAGTGTAAGAGCTGAAGCAAGAAATGTAGCACCAACTGTCCCAATATGTGATTCAGAAAACATAACCTCTTTGATTGCTCCATTTCTTGCCAAAATATCAGAAAACTCTGACAAACAATCCGCATCAAATCTGTTCTGCCGAAAAACAAGTTGCTTGATGTTCAAGTTACTGTCTAACAGTTCTCCAAGATTCTGCACTTGTTGTGATTCCCATTCAACACAATGAAACTCCAAGTTCCTCAAAGACAGCAGGCTGTTTTTGGCTGGTCCTAGAAGTAAAAGAATGAGGGAGAAGTATTCAAGGCTATCTGAAGAAATGTTAATGTTCATGGAAGTTTCTGTTTCCTGAAAACAGCCTGAAACAGGTTGAGAAAGGTAGAAGGAAATGCTTTGAAGGTTAAGACTTTCATTGTGAAATGCTTGCAAAACCCATTCAAGATCTCTGAATTTCTGGTTTGATGCCATTGCTAATGTCAAACTGAAACCAAGGAAAGAAGCAACAGCTTTTTCTCTTCAAAACAATAAGTTACAAATCTTGATATAGACATTCATATTCATGCCCATATATGTTACAGTATAGTTTGAATTGTGAAGCAAAAGTTTCTGTCACATTCTCTTCTTCTTACTAAAGTTATTCCTTACAGCAAAATTGTTTCAAAGGTAAAGATATACCTTTTTCAACATTTTTCTAATCCCTGTTTTCATTTGATTCTGGTTCATTAATCAAGTAATTTACTTGGTTTAAGTAAAGTTTTAAAAGGTGGCAATGGTACATCTTTGCAGGTGTAAATGGAGGCCTACCACTTTTTGACCTTTTTAATCTTTCTTTCTTCATTGAAGATAATGAAAAGAATCCTATAAAGATTTTTAGACAAATTTACCTGTTTTTAAGGACAGACAATCCCATTTCTGAAGACATGTTTGGGAATTCTGTAAGAAATTTTTTATCTGAAGTTTTGAAATTGATCATAGTTTTATCCAAGGACCAAACGTACCCCACTTGGACATGGGTGAATCATGCTTCTTCTGTAGTACTAGTATTTATTATTTCCTGGCAGCAACTTTATAGAAAATTTTTATGTAGTAGAAAAAAAATACCTCGGGTGATGTGCAATTGGACAACATGTGAATTTGCGGTGCGATCATGGCCGTAGGAAAATTTTATATATGTTGGAATTGGACCCCCATAGATGTCATTTTCATGTGGAAAATCAGAACCGTATTCCCAGTATTCCCATACAAGATTTTCTTGTGGACGTTTTCAGATTTGATGGATTACGACACTCAACAATTAATTGCCCTTTTCACCGTAAAGTTGAATTATTGAAAATTAACAACTTAACCCATTTTCTTTCAGGCATTTTATCAAACACTTAAATACAGTATTAAAGTTGATGCATATATTTTAACATGTTTAACCATTTATATGTCTCCCTCATGCTAGTTGATTCAAACATCAGCCTTCCTTCTAAAGTTTTGGCAGTATGAATTTTTAAAGTTGTTTGGGCATTCATGGGCACCTGAAACTTTGATTAATTTGACAAATATCTATGAACAAAAGTTAGATGGACCAGAAAAAGGAAAATAATGGGTAAAAAAGTTTGTGATAAAAGGTTCTCTTCTCCTCTCAGCCCCAAACACCTGGACCTAAATGGCTTTGGGCCTTGCCCCCACAATTATATTAGCATTTCATTTCAGGCTACTTTTTGAGTGGAAAAATTGAAACCCACAACAGTAAATTTGGGTTAGTGGCCAGCCTCCTAAAATCCACACAACAAAAAGCTTACAAACAAGTCCAGAGCTCATTATCAGAGAACAAATGCCAATCAAAATTCACAGAAGTGAGAAAAAGAGAGGACCACAAAACATAGGAGTATCTATTTTTGGTTGCCACTATTAAAAGTAAAATTCAAATGAAAGTGATTTGAAAACTCCAAGCAAAGACATATCCTGTTTTCTCTAAGGATAAGAGCTCAGTATGACCACACAGAATTGCCATATAGAGAACAAAATGACTGAACAAAACTTATCAGTAAATGGAAAACTCTGCAGCATCATATCATTCAAAGATAAAGTGAACAACAGTCCAAATTCCGAGCATTATCGGTATATCACAACCATAAGAATCAAGTCTCTCATGACCTAATAGCATGCAGGTGAATGTCATGTTCTTCATATATGACAATTTGAAGAAGAAAAGATGTTGAATGTGACAGAACAAGAGAGATTAGCAGCAAAAGCAAGTAGTTTTTGCATACAAAAGTGAGTAAAGTTGTTTGATCAATGTAAGTGTTCTAATAAAAAATGAATCATAATATTTGTAACTTATTTGATTGGGATTTTATATGGATATCCCTCTAATGTTTTCACACTAGTAAACTGAACAGAAACTCCTTACAATCTGAGAGAAAAACAATCTCAGATAATATGATGAAAATATGAGGACAAGAACCAGCAACTCTGCCAGGCATTACAGCAGCTGAAAAAAAATTTAAAAAGGAAAAAGAAAAGGAAAAAAAATTAATACCCTATTGTTTTGATGTACCACTACTGGCACGCCTTGCTGGAGATGCATGGTACATTAATCGGAACCAATCTTCCGGAGTATATATATCCCGCAATCTGATTTTACACCTCACTCAAATGCCAAGAAAGGAACCTAAATTTTCACTATTAAAAGTAAAGTAGAAAAAAAAATCAAATCTCAAACCTTACACAAAATCCCTTGTAACTGCTCACTCTGAACGTGTGTATTTCAAATCAATAACCCTCGTTAGTGCTATAAGATCAATTTCCTTGTAAGCTGACATAGTAATGAGGCAGTTGTATCAAATTCACAAATCCTTCACCTGTTTGTGCAAATTCATTCAAACCTACATAATAACTTCTGATATCCAAATAACAGATCTCCTAGGCAGCAATTCCTGAATAAGAAATCAACAAGTTGCAGAATTAGCAAATGCATCAAGCTGGAATTCACCTCTCAAGCCTAAACATATCCGAATCAAGCTCAAAATGTAGACACAAAAAAATGTATCTCAGTCCTATATGATATTAATATTAACCTTCATATTATTGAAAAGCTGTAGGAAAAATACTCATTAACTGTAATATTAAGGCCAAATGTCCTACTAGTTTCTTCTGAATTATTGACAAACAGTATCAAGCTGATAGAGGCTACTCAAAGGAGTTTTCACGAATATTCGCTGATGCAAATTGTTGAAAAAGCAAGCATAAATGCAGTGAGGTTAATTGATACCAATGGATTCTATCATGGTACCACATGAAAAGTAAACATTAGACTGCCTGTATAAAAGTTGAATCACACACAAGTAACTATAAGTGTTCAGATTCTATTCCAAAAAAGATAAGGCAAAACAAGTATGATCTATCTTTAACAAACTACATGAACTTAAAACAAGTTAATTCTCCTTTATACTAACAACTTATTCTTTATTCTTTTGTCTCCCTGTGATAGGAAACCAGTTTATGTTGTCAAGGTGCCAAACATCATCAAAATCACAACCCATGGGGCTTCAAACATCAATAACTATGACTACAATTACTTTCCAGCACTAGGAAATTTTCATCTACAGTTGAGAAAGCTCAACTCAGACCCAAGTTGAAAGTAGTTATTTGGTTCGTAATGAATCCTAATTGAGTAAGTCTAGCGTAAATTCAGAAGCTATTCGTAAAGTTCCACTTAATGAAACCAAAGAGTATTACCTCTATTGGACTGTCTACTTGCAACACTGTAACTTCCAACGTAATCCTCAGAAGTTCTTGCAGTAACATCTGAGGATATGTTGCCAATTCCATAACTGAACGAGCTAGAACCATCTAAGTCAGGAGTTGCAGACCGCCAAGTTGAGTCACCATAAACTGAACCACTGCGGTAGAGATCCCCATAGGATCCCTCAAAACTACCAGTTGACCCAGCAAATGATGATACTGGAGCTGCAACAGTGCCACCATTTCTTCCATATCCTCCCCCTCCCAAACCATAGCTGTCATCAGCAGTCCCATAGCTGGCATTCCCACCAGTATAGTTAGAAGCATTCCCAGGAGGAGACGGGCTCCAATTTGCTCCACTATTTCCTAAAGAACCAAAACTCCCACCTCCAGACCCCAAGTAACCACCAGGGCTGGAAACATTTGTGGCATTGCTGAGGCCTCCATTTCCCCAAACATTCCGAGTAGCAGAGCTCAAAACAGAATCATTTCTTCCACTTCCGACACCATAGCCAATAGGAGTGTTGTATCTGTTTGAATTCCCACTGTAATAGGGACTAATTATCCGCCCGTATCCAATACTGTTACCAAAGCTGGAATTTCCACCATAGCTTGGGCTCATACCTGGTTCCATATTCATACTTATTCCATATCCGGTGGTACTGAACGGAGGAAACCCACTTCGACCACTAGCTAGAGCATTAAACCTACCATCCATCCTGACTCCAAAGCCTCCAAGAGGGCTTAGATTATATCCCTGAGCATAACTATTGAGGAAGTTGCCAGCCCTACCCAAACCATAATTATATCCTATTACAGGGCTGCTGCGGCTGGGGCCTGGGGATAGTTCTTTTGGAACTGCCCTCTTGACCTCAACCAATTTCCCATTGAGTTCATGAAATGTTTTATGCAGGACCCTATCTACAGCATCCTCTGAATCATAAGTGATGAAGCCGAACCCTCTCGGCCTCTGTGTGTTATGATCATACATCACCACAACATCAGTAATCGTACCAAATTGGTCAAAATACTTCTTAAAGTCACCCTCAGTGACTGTAGAAGCTAAACCTCCAACGAAAATCTTTTTTGTGCGTCCAGGACCAGGAGATCCAGTAATGCCACTCATGGTCCTGTTTAGAATGTGTTGATCATCTCTTGGAACAGCCTTCTTTGCCTCAACCTGAAATTTTAGCAGTCAACAACTTTAATCACACAATTACATCACATTTTCTGTCCCAACATAACAATTGGATAAAAATTCACTTAACAGTAAGTCAATGCCATAAATAATGTCAAACTCATTGTGATTATCAGAAATCTCAAATTGAGGACAAATAGCATCCCCACTATGATGGCATTTTCTGGAATTTTAAAAGGATATAAATATACAATTCTACTTAAATCTAAAAATGTATAGAAGAGAATCATAATCAAGGCTCTCACCGTGCGGCCATCAATCATATGCTTATCCATAATTACCCTCTCAGCAACAGCAGGATCAGCAAAGACAACAAAACCGAAGCCACGGGCACGACCTGTAACACGATCTCTCATGATCATTGCCTCTACCACTTCCCCATACTTCCGGAAATACTCCTTGAGACGTTCCTCATCAGTGTCCCAAGATATTCCACCAATGAAGAGTTTACCAAGATCTGATTCCATCTTATCTGCAAATCACCATCATCAACCACAATTCTCAATCCCAAAAGGCAAAATCTGAACTTTCCTCAACCATAATTGGATATGTAGATTCAATTTTCAAATTCAATAAGAATTATAACACTAAATCAATAAATGAAACTCTTTCTCAGCTTAAGAAACCAATCCTGAATTATCTACTTATCGTCAGCAGCTAAAAGGGATTCATCCTTAATGAGAAAAACAAACCAAAACAGATCAAAATGTGAACAATAAAAACAATCAAACAGGGAAATTAAAAGAAACAACATACCTTTTGTTATGAATTGCAGACAGAACCTGATCAAAGACAACGTGGGTAATTGTCAAATCCAATCTAGGATCATCTGAAAACTTCATGCACCAATCAGGAAACAAGCCAGGATTCCTGATAATAAGAAAAAAGGAATATTGAAACCAAATTGTGTGGATCAAGACAAAAGCAGAGTCTAGAGAAAGATCAGGAAACAGAGAGGATAAAAACAGAGAGAAACAGAGAGGAAGAAGAAGAAAATAAAAAAGATAGAAAATTTACCATCTTGGAAATGACCCAGATGAGAAAATGGGAAGGCAATTAAGATCTGAGATGAGAAATGATGACAATGGAAACAGAAGAGGAGGATTTGTTGCTCATTTTTTATCTTTTTCTCTTTTAAAAGGCTTTTCTCTTCTCCCCTCTCTCTCCTCCTCTGTTTCTTTTCTATCTTTCTTGTTTATTCCACTCCTCTTAATTAAATCAAAAGAAATGGAATTTGAGGAGAGAGGTAGAGAGAGAAGAGAGAGAATATATATGGAGAGAGAGAGAGAGAGAGAGAGATTGAGATTGGCAATCCTCTGGTGTAAGAATATTTGGAGTAGTAGCCTAAAGAGTGATGGCAGGAAGGATGGTGATGTATTTCTTTGATTTTTTTAAAACAAAAATCAAATTTTTATTCGATTTTTGTAATGTTGAAACATTAAAATCAAGTTTATTTATGCATATGACATAAATAACTATTCCTTGCTTGGATTGCATGTTAGAACCAAATCATGCTTCAACTTTTACATTTTTAATCATGAAACAGACTTTTGGACCACTTTATTAGACCTTAAATTTCCATTATTATTATAATTTAACAATTTGAATTATTAGTTTATTTATTATGCATTATTATAATTTTATAGACAGGTTGGTTCAAAATATTGGCATGCTGTTATTGTCTAAGTTCATGTTACAATGAAGCTTTGGTACAGATTGAGTCTGGCTGTCTTGAGACCACACATGAAATTAGTGGAGTTACAACTTACATGTTAGTTCATGTTTTCTTTTATTTAACTTTTTCCCCCATTTTTCCTCAAAAAGATTGAAAAAACAAAATAGATTACACAGACATCATCAAAATATGACAATCATCATGTCTTGTTCTGGATTTTTTCTAAGTCTCCCAAAACTTACCTCTTTTGCCTGTTCAAACAACACTGAAATTTTGAGTTACCAAATTTTTAAGTACAAAATATGAAATGTCCCATGTTTTGTTCTGTTTAGGGCATCTATGGACATTTCTATTTGATGCATTCACAAGTTAAGCTTTGATTGGACAGATACCAAAATCAACAAGCAGATGGATTAGGAGGGTAGTTTATTCTTAATCATCCATTAAACTTCATCATTTCTTAATCAATGGTGAAAATGAAGAACATCAGCCAGCTAAGTCCTAAATGGGATCAAAATCTATGCCTTAACCTTAAATTCAATGTTAAACTACTTGTTTCGGTAAGTTCAATGAGTATTCTTGGATTATTTATGTAATTTTCTAACATTGGTTGAACAACTTTTTGCAGTTAGACTAGTATAAATTTTTATCTGGTGTAAGCAGAAAGCAAGGTCCAATGCCTAATTTATAGTTTTGTTGCATTGAAGATATTTTTTGGGATATTTAATGATTTGGCCTGCATTTTTAAAACATATATCCAACGAGAACAACCAATCTTAGAAACTATGCATGATGTATAAATTATAAACTATGTTTTTCTACTGATCCAATTAAATCTTATAGGAAATTCAAGAATTGGGTTATTACCAATATAAAATATAGTATAATGTAAGCCAAATCAAGTTGAACAAATACAACAGATTGATGATCCCAAATGGCCAAATCCCATTATTTTTGCTATCAACTTCTCAATGATAAAGAATTCAGAAAGTTGAATAAATAACATATGAAAGAGTCTAATTTTTCATTCATAATTTATAACATTATATTATAAAAATTTAATGCATATATGTTTTAGCAGGAAAAAAAAACCACCTATTGGTTGATCATGTTTAATTTACTTTCTAATGACTCCTTACTAAGCTTTAAGAATATTTGGTTTGCTTAACATTAGTAACAACAATAAACTTACTAAATTAAGAACAAAACTTTCTATTTTTGGATCAAACAGAATGAACAGGATTATCTTGCAATGCAATGTTTTCTTCTTCTGCAAGGATTGAGATGTGTAAAACTTCAATTTATAAGGGTTCAAAGGTACCTTTCAGATGAAAAAAATAAAGGTAAAAAAAGAGACAATCAAACAACAGACAAGTAATTTGTAAAGTCTATAATGAAAACAACATGAATTCTAATTTGGATGCACTCTCCCTCATTATGTACATTGGCTTTCAGCCTTTCATGGAAAAAGGCTGTCTTTATTTAACTTAAGATGGAAGTTCTTCCTTGCTAAGCAGAGAAAACAGTGCTAATTTTCTTGTGCTGAAGGGAAAATGGAATGTAAAACATATTTTGAAAAGTGTGTTCACTAATAATTTGATCCTGGAGTGTCCCAAGTCTCTGGTATAACACTGTGAAGAATACAGCAATCTGGGTGGCCAGATTCCCAGGAAGAGATTGAAGAAACAGACCGATCTTCATGTGCAAACAATGCTTCATCTATCTTTTCCAAGACTTCTGATGTAGTTGGTCTATCTTGTGGGGATTGAGAAACACACTTAAGAGCAACATTTAGCAAAGGAAATGCCCATTGCAATGCAGCTCTGCTTACCTCCTTGTCAAAAACCTCACCAGTCCATTCTTCCCTCACCATTGATCTGACCCACTTTGGAAGGTCTACTCCAGTTTTCTCCACAGTTTTTCCTGTTAGTAACTCCAGCAGGATGACTCCGAAGCTATAAACATCGCCTTGTTCTGATAATCTTTTCTCAGGTGCCATGTAACCATTGATAAGGCAATGTTTTTTGGGGTCTAATAGTCTTGAAACCCCATATTCACTTATTAATGGTTCCATGTTTTCACCCAACATTATATTTGAGAGCTTTAAATTTCCATGAGGAATGGCCTCATGATGATGATCATTTGAACTCTGATATATGAATGCCAAGCCCCTCGCGATTCCACTCGCTATGGTCAGCCTAAGTCTCCATGGAAAATCTCTTTTGCCTTCAATGTACCCTGCAAGGTTAACAAACATCATTTTCAATCTTTTACCACAATTTACATGAAGAATGATGCAATGTCATAATGCAAATTGATCTTAAGATTCTCAACTTACCTTCTAGCAAGTTAAGGAGGCTCCCATTGCTCTGATACTTGTAGAACAGAAGTTTTTCTTCATTAGTAGAATTGTAGCCAACAAGGGGCAAAATATTTCGATGCTTCAAGTTCCCTATCTGCCTCATTATTTGGCCAAACTCTTCAAAGGAAACCTGCAATTTCTTCATTCTTTTGACAGCATAAGTGGCATTGTTCTTAAGTATTACCTTATAAAGACTGCTGCAAAGATTCTGGCTTCGTATATCAGCTGATGCATCTAGGAGATCTTCTAATTTAAAGCTTTCATGTTCTTCAACAAAGAACACAAGCTCTTGTTTATCCTCTGGCTTCACTTCCTCTGCAGGATTGATTGAGGGAAGTTTGAGAGGGGATTCTTTCAGCGCCTTCAAAATCGCCTTCTCTTTCTTTCTTTTGTCAGCCCTCCTGGTCAGAAAGTACAAGAACAGGAGGAAGAACATCATGCCAAGAACTAAGAACAACAGCGTGAACAATATTTTGTTCGATCTAAATTTATCACCACTAGAGTTATTTAGGGGTGGTGATGCTGGTGCAACATTTTCACCCTCTCCTGCTGCCTTCACCTCATGACCATCTATTTGTGATGAAACTGATTCCTTGGAAAACTTATAACCATTCTTGAATTCGGGTTTGATCCGCGGGCTAATGGGAGTGAAATGATTGTTAGAAATGTCCAAGCTGTTGAGATACTTCAACTTGGTTAGAGTACTAGGAACTTTCCCACTTAAAGCATTGCTACTTAAGTTAAGATACCTCAGCCTTGTGCAGGAAGAAATCGAGCTAGGTATCGTTCCATGAATAAGATTGCCGGATAAACTAAGAACTTGAAGATTTTGGAGCTTGCAAAGGGAATCTGCATCTATCACCCCACTAAGATTGAAGTTTTCAAGCCTTATTTCTACTATGGAGGTACCCTGCAGATTGCACTTGATACCTATAGACTTATGCAGGCAAGGATTTTGTGCCAAGTCTTTCCATTGTGTTCCAAGCTTATTTTGGGGATCAACAGATCCAATGAAGCTAAGCAAAGCTTTGGGTTCATGTAACTCACCTCCCATACAAAATGTGGTCAATACAAGAACAACTGCAATGCAAATCAGCCCCTTCAGAAACCAGTCAAAATCTCCCCTTCTCTGCATCATTAGGCCTACTTTTTTCGGGTCCTCGGAAACAGCCTAAGGTGTGTTCATTTACTAGTTTCTACAAAGTGGTTGAAGGGTACTTCAAGAAGAGACTTTGATAGAATCAAAATACATCACAGTTCTTCCTTGTTTCGGCATATCAGATACTGACAACTTCTGTCTCAGTTTCCAAAGCCTCATATCTGCATTTTTTCGAGTAATTTATATGATGAACTTCATGTAATCCGTTATCTTCAATGTGACACAGTATCTAGCTCAAATCTGTTGGTTACTTAATCCTTATAGCAGTTTGAGGGCTATAATATTCTTTCCTAATAAGTCTGCAGAATCATTTTACTATCACCAGTTTCTGTTCTAATTCTTTTTTTGTTAAGGGAATTCATGAACACAACATCATAATCAAGGAGTAACTGACAAGATATTTGGACAAAACCAATGGATGTCTTTTGGAACATCCTTAATTCCAAATTAACTAAAATTTTTGGGAGTTTAGAGAAGCTGTCTTTTATCCACCATGAAAGAACCTTGCCCCTGTGAAGCCAAGAAACAGCAAAGATACATTAAAATTTGACAAGCACAAAGCACAAAGCTAGAGGCATATACCCAAACCCAAGTTGTTAACTTACTTGAATCATCAATATTTTACTCTTATTAAATCAACCTGAATATGAGAATTGAGAAATAATAAAAGTTTATATTCCTTATCTGATCTTTGGAGATTTCAAGGGTTTATTTCTGGGAATCTCCCAATCTGCATAGTTGAAGTAGAAAATTAAAAATTAAACCTATATTTATTAAAGATCAGTTGAAACCCTTTCATACAGACATCCATGCAAACTGCAAAGGCTTTTTGTCCCTAATTTGACTAATGAATTTACAGCTGTTTTTTATCATGACTCAGTCAATTCAACTGTAAAAGCAAGCAACTGTTTATCTAGAAATGTTCATATTACAAAACCATATGGTTCCATGTTTGAGTTAAGAAGACATCAGATTTATCAGTTTCTTATAACTTCTAAACTGTCCCAGAAAGTCAGAAACATAAAAGCATTACAGGGCATATCCAACAAGATGATTTTCTTGTCTTCCATTTCTTCAATGTAGCATTATTTATTTTATTTTGCAATATATATAAAATAAAACTATATCAAGATCAAAGATTATTTATTCTAGATCGAATGTGGAAGCCACGTTTCTTATATTTAATTTTTTTTTGCTTGGCCTCAAAAGTCAGCCTATATATGAATATTATATATCATTGCCCCTCTAATAAGAGATTATCTAATGGGGAACTATAATCATTTACAGTTGAGCCCCGGTCTTATTGATCTTGTTTTATTAAAACTTATGCTTAGAGATTTCAAATGAGAGGAAGAGAAAGTTCTTTCAAGGCCTATATTTATTCTTTTATAAAAGTTCCAATTCGAAATTAATTTTATTTAAGAGACATCGGATTCTTAAATTATTATTATCAAATTATTACTACTAATTAATTAATTAAAGGCATATTAGACTAGTGCTATATATAGTACTATAGTATATAGAACAATATCTGCAAATTTGACTTTGTAAATTTTAATTTAACAATCTTTTTTTTTTTATAAGAATCATTTTCATTTCTCGAAGAGATTGGGATTACAAACGCACGGAATACCTGGAATTACAAACGCACAGAATACCCGTACACCCCTATATGATTAACAACATTATCGAAACGTTAATTTATGAGCCAACAAATCCCTTCCCCAATAATAAACTACCTATCTACTAAATAAACAAACAAATTACAAACAAACTCACATTCCATGAGAGTCGAACCCAAGACCTCATGGTCTGGGTAGGCTAGACCTCATGCCTGATGGCTTTAATTTAACAAATATAAATAACACAAAAAGTAGTGTACTTTATTTTGAGAGGCAATATTCCCTTAACAATATGTATTTTTCTTTCTTTACTCACAAACTTTGATGCAAATTAAAACAAGCTTTTCTTTTTGTTCTGGAAATCCAGATCAGGGACAGGGAAGCACCAACAATTCCCCAACAAAATTTGAGTGTGACAGCAAATACCCAGTCGAAAAATAAAAGGCTCTTTGCCACCCAACTTCTCCAAATCAAATATTGTATTCAAGCCCACGCCAAGACGAGCCACTTTTACAACAAATAATTTTGAATGGTCGTTCACTCGTTTGCTTGAATGTCATCATCTCTTTCGGCGGATCCTCTCCATCACATACCCATGTTCTTTTGTTGCCCCCAATTCAACACTTTGAATCAATCTTTCTTTTCTTTTTTTCTTTTTTTAAAAAAAAAGGAATATTTTTAGTATTTTGCTTTGACTTTACTTCAAATACTACAACCCAAATCTCAATTTTTATCTTTATCTACTAAGTTGTTGAATTCTTCTCAAATTTGAAGTTCAAAATTTTAATTATGAAAGAGAAATTTATGTTTAAAAAATCAAGGTTTACACACGAAAATCACTACTAATATATATATACAAAATATGGAAAAATTGAAAAAAAAAGAAAAAAGAAGAGAAGATCCTTGTTTAAGGATTGAAACAAGCTTCTTCCTAATTCCCCAAGAGAAGTGATCCAAATAGCCTTTACTTGGAGAGAAATTTAAGGAAAACAATCACCATTTAATTTGGATTCTAATTAATTTGCATCCAAATCAATCATAAACACTAATTAATTTTTTTAAAAAAAAAACAATACCCAATGACCCAAACCTATGCCTAAGCCTAACTAGCTAATAATTCATATACTATATTGGATTAACCAATATTGGTCATGAAGAAACTTCTCCATCTTCATTTTCGTCATCATCAACTTCATCAAAAAAGCAATCCTTAAGCAGCTCCGCCGCAGAAGGCCTAGCCCGAGGCTGAGCAAGGCATCTTTCAATGAATGCTTTCACTTCCGAATCCTTAATCTTACTCAAGGATTGAGGCCTTATCCCACTTGAAACTTTCTTGTAAATTTTGGCCACATTGTCACATTCACTATAGGGAATTTCCAATGTCACCATCTCAAGAACACACATTCCAAATGAGTAAATGTCGACAAGTTCAGTGTAATCTTCATCGTATAGCTCCGGCGCCATAAATTCCGGCGTCCCAAGGATTGAATGCGCCGAATGACTCTTTCCCACTATGGCCGCCAATCCCAAATCACCAATCTTAACCTATAGTTTCAAAATTTAATTAATTCAAAACATGGCCATATATAAAGTAAAATGAAAATCAAATTAATTAAGTTTAATAATCATAAGATAAATATTATTATATACCTGGCCGGTGTTTCCATTGACAAAAACATTGCTGCAATTAAGATCTCTATGAATAATGCAAGGCTCATGAGTATGCAAATAATCCAAGCCTTTCAAAATCTGTTTCGACCATTTCTTCAACGCCTTCATGGAAACTTGCCTATGTTTTTTCCTGTATTCCCTCAAATTCCCAGAAGTACACACTTCGGTAATGAAATTCAAAGTGTTGTGTTCCTCGTCACGCCAGACATTGTACAAGGAGATTATGTTTTTGTTGGTTAAGGATCTTAATAACCGAACCTCAGAATAAAGCCGGTCGATCATGGCTGGATCGTTGGAAAAGCTTCTGAGTTTGACTTGGTTCCATGCAACTTCAATGCCTTCTTCTTGATCGAAGGCTCGGTACACTTTTTTGACTGCCCCCGAACCTAAAAGCTCTGTGTAACGACCATAACGGCCGGTCGGATCGATCTCCACAAACGGCTCGGAGTCCTTGTCGGACTGGTCAGGGTTGACGCTAGGCATCTGGTCAATGAGAAAAATCATGCAAAAACATAAATTAAACCCAGATAAAAGAAAAAAAAAAGGAATTAAACTCTTAAAAACACTGAAAACTTGAATAATTTTTAAAACCCCAGCCGGATAATTACTCATGAACCCTAAATAGTCGTCAAAGCTATAAAGATAAAGAAAGAAGAAAGGGTTTAGAAGAACTCACCGTAGATGATAAGAGGAGAGACGCAGAAAAGGTTTATCTGCTGAAAAAAAGTGTAACGGAAGTATGAAAAACGAAAAGACTAAAGTTTGGAAGGAGTTAGATTTATAGGAGGATTTTTTTTTTTATAGTTTTTAGGTTAAATATTAGGTGAATTAACTATGGTTAATTTACCAACCCAATTTAGAAAATATGTTTGGAAGTTTGAATTGTTTCAGGTTATGATTTTAATTTGATTTATTTTTATATTATGGGATAATAACAAAATAAATGATACTAGAATCTTTGTTAATAAATTAAAGGAATTAAACCAAAAAATAAAACACTTATGAATATATTTTGGGTTTAGTTTTGGATGTCTAAATTGGCAGCTATTATTCTGATTTTACCACGTTTTAGCGTGTTTTTTGGGATTTAATTTTATTGCGTTTTTTAACGGGTTTTTTTTTTTTTTTTTGCTTTCCATTGATGTTGGAAAATTAAGAAGTCAAACTTGGGCAATTCATTTTCAGATGAATCGAGACCGTCCACCTAAGCATATGGGAGCCTTTTGAGTGGCACTATATGTCAAAAGGACGGTGTAGATTAAATTTGGGAGGCCTAGTGGATGAAGGGAAGAAGTCTAATTCCAAATTCCAAGTCCATGACTTTGAAATTTCATCTTTTTTTGGGATTTCAAAGTCGAAGAGCAGCAATTGGAGTGTGTTTGGATGACAAGAAAATGTGTTCAAACGAAAATCAAATTTGGTTTTAGTGTTTTTCTTTGATTCATGTGTCCAAAAGCTTAGACCAAATAACTATAGGAATTATGGGGTTTCAAGGTTGCTTTCCTATGCTTCTACGAAACATTTTCCAAATATATATATGGATGTTTTATGTGAACTTTTAGTCAATTCTAATTGAAAAATTTTAATCTAATTTAGTTGTAGAAGATGGAAAAAAAAATAATTTAGTTGTAATTAAATACATGTAATTAGAAGTTGGTGAGAAAATTGATTAGTCCCGTTATTGTTAAACTAAAACTTAGTAGAATTTTGGTATAATGTCAAATAACATGACATTTTTAGGGAATTTCAAATAACATGATTCGATAATGTAGCAATTCAAGTATATTAATAAATTATTACTATATATTATATTATTATTATAGTGATTAATTCCATCCATCATTCTAAGGAATGGTATGACAAATGCTTATCAATGCTTCAAAGGGTATCCTATATATATAAGCATAAGCATCATATATAAGGATATTGGTTTTTCTTGATTATGTTTGATTAAATTCTTAATATTCAAGGCTCCAAATGCTATTTATATTAACATAATCATTATGTTTCTAATTCAAGATTTGACCACAAAACTAGCCTTGCTTCACATGGGAAACCCTTAATTCCGGGTTACAAGGATAAACTATAACTCTAATATCTACCTCAAACCTTAATTAGAAAACAAAGAGATATATGACACGTGTCCTTTTTCAGTTTTTAATGTTATTCCTTGTTTGTCTAGTTAAATTAAATTTTATATTTTCATTCTAAAACCCTATGGGGAATGTATTAAAATTTATGACTAACCCTTATATATAATTATTTGTTGTTAATTTGGGGTTAAACCTGGTTTTAATCGGGATTTTTACTATTTGTTAAACTCGAAAATAAACAAGGTATAATACTAGAGACACATGGCATAATTTGGTGGATGGGGCACGGTGGGGCAAAAAAAATGGGAGGAGAGGATTTTAATTCGAGATATATATTATATATTATATGCTGCTATAGGATTGATTCCTATAGTTTCTTGAGGTTGGCATTTTCTTGTGATATATTTTAGGCTTTTGCATATAGAGTATTAAGAACATGAAGGAACATGTGAGTTTATATATAGATACCCAAGTTGTTTTGGTCACTCTTCTTAGCTTACAAATATGTTACATGTGAAGCATGTGAGATTCCATTAATGCTTCAATCACCTTGTTGATATTTCAAGTTTCACAATATTAGGAAAAGCAAAACCAATCATATATTAGTCAATCTGAAAATTTGTTTGTTTTGGATATCCATCCTAAAATGTTCAAAAACTAGCTTTTAATATATATTTAAGGCTGCTAGATATAGACCATGATAAGAATAATGTGAGTGAATTTTCATACATATATCCTTATTCCCCATTTACTCATTTAGGGAAATTTTCTAATTTTGACTTTAAAAAATCATATTATATATAGTTTGAAAACAAAGTCTGCCCCCAATTATATATTTCATGGGAGGTGGAGGGAAGAAAACTCAAATGTTATCACATTGGGTGCATTTTTTATGAGTGAATTGAAGATAATCTTTGGATAAAAACAATAACAAGACAAATTCAATCTATAACAAGTTGCCAACAAATTTATTAATTTAATTATATAATATATATATTCATATATAATAAGCATATATAATAATAAAAATGAGATAAGCTTATCTTGGAGCAAGAGAGTCCCCCAAGCCATTGGAGTGGGTCACTTTGTTCAAATCACATGGGCTACAACTTAGTGTCCCACCCACATGTGATGTGAGGCCTATAGCCCCAATCTAGTTTTGCACTGTTTACAGTTGTAATTGGGCTATTTTAATGCCTTTTCCATAGTCCATAGGGCAACAAAACATGGGACCTTGCAACTTGTAAGCCATATATACTTAATGCAAACAAAATGGATGTTTTTCTTTTTGGATAATTCAAAAATGGATGTTATGACTTATGATATTGTTAGCAATCAAAAAGAAAAAAGTGAAAATGGAGACATGCAACAACAATAGGAAATAGGGAAAGGCATGATAGAATGTGGATAGAGTTCGGAGCACATTTGTAAATGTAATCATTACAAGTTAACCCCATGTGGCCCATCATTATGATGATCCTTGCTCAAGTTTTGGAACTTTGTTTATGTTTTTTTGGTGGTTACTTACCATTTGATTACTATGTTTAAGCAATTTGTAGGTAAGTCTTTTATAAGGTAAAGAAGAATCCATTTTGGGTTGTGAGGGTTAAATGTTAAAATCTCGTATTCCCTCTGTCTCATATTATTTGTCCTTTTAGGTCAAACTAATCTTACCTTTGACTTTTAATTATAGAAAAAATATATACAATCAAATTCTTAAAAAATATGTTTTGAAAAGCTTACTTATTCAAAATATAATTTTTTAAAATTTAATTCTATATAGTTTTTTTATAATTAAAGGTCAAAATTAGATTATTTTGATCCAAAAGGGACAGATAATATAAGACAGAGGGAGTAATAAATATAGACTCTTAAAATTTTGGGTAGAGATCGCTTAATATTAATATCTATAAAAATTAAATTATCAAAAGGTGTAGTTGCTTGTCAATTTTTTTTTTTAAAAAAAAAAGCAAAAAAGAAAAGAAAAGAGAGATAGAAGTTAAAGGTTGGCCCACATGGGAGTGGAAATAGTCTTCTTGGGCTTGGGCTGACAATTTAAGAGATGCAGCTTTTTTCCCAGCAAAGCCCAAAGGGTAATATACAATACAATTAATCAACCAAAGCAATCAAACGACGACGTTTAACGTCTGAAACGAACCGCCTATTCCATACTCCCTCGTTCTTCGCTTCCCGGGAAGTTAAACCAAAAAATCTTCTGATGTTAGAAGAAAAGTATTTCAATATCTGTTATTAAATCCGTTAGGGTTTTTTTTTATTCCCAAGCAATTCAGTTTTCTTAAATCTCTTAAATTAAATTTAATTAAACAATGTCGTCGGAAATTATTTCGGCGACGTCACCTCCCTCACTGAGCGAAATAGAATCGGCAATTAAACTCATAGACGTCAAGAAGAGCGATCTCAAGAAGGCATTTGATGATCTCCAAGCCAACTCTTCGTACCTCTCTTCTTTCTCTATGTCTTGGTCCGACCTCGACGGCCACTTCTCCACAATTCAAAACTCGGTAACTCAACGATTCCGCCTCCTCGAGTCACGGGAGGCCGGTCGCCGCCCAGTTGATGCGGTTCCCGTTTTTCAGCTCGCTTCGTGTTCAACTCAGCCCGTCTCGTCAAAACAAGGAGACCCATCTGCTCTTAAAACGTTAACGAGACAAGACCGTGGTGACTCTGTCACTGAGTCGGTAGCGAATGGGCTGTATAATCAGCTTACACAGTTCAACGGTGAGCAGCCATCGACGTCAAATGCAGTTGGACTGCAGCATGGTGGCTTAGTTCCAGTTTCAAGCGGTTCTGGCTCGGCTGTGACTCGGCCAGAGTTGAAGGAGTTTTGTGAGAGAATGGACGGGAAGGGATTGAGAAAGTATATATATGACCGCCAAAAGGAGCGGGAAGCCATCAGAATGGAGCTCTCGGGTGCACTAAAGTGTGCCCCGGATCCTGGGGCAATGATATTAGATGCAATGGAGGGGTTTTATGAAGAGAATTCACAGTCTAAAGGCAATAAAGACCCGGAATTTTTTGGTTTGAGGAGGGTTTGTGTGTTTTTGTTGGAGCAATTGATGGAGATTGGTATAATTGTAAGTGATGAAGCAAGGCAGAGAGGGAAGAAGCTAGCTTTAGAGTGGAAAGGGAAGGTCGGGATGAGTAAAGATAACTCTTTGGAGGCATTGGCTCTTTTGGATTTAGTGGCAGCTTACGGTTTGGGAGCTGAGATTGATAGAGAGGAGCTTGTTGCTTACTTTGTTATCGCTGCTAGATACCGGCAAGTAGTAATGTTGTGCAGGTCAATTGGTCTAGGAGAAAAAGTTCATGGTAATATTGGTTTCTTCATTGAATGCGATTCTATTATGTGCATTTAGAGTTTTGATTTTGAAATTTAATATTCGCTGATGAGCTATGACATGAAAGCTTGGTTCAGATTATTACTTTGGAATATAGTTCTGAGAATTTAAGCTTTTAATCTAATGTATTATAAGTTCTTTTATTAGATATAACGAAGAAGTAACGGAGCTTCTGTTATATAGTTTGCTGCATAAGAATATCACAGAATTGTCAGCCGAGTTATAGTAATCTAATTTCTGTGATCTTATTGGCACAGTCACTGTATTTTGACCAATTAGATTGCCTGAAAACCTGGTTTGTTTTGATGATCTTCTGTGATGCTCATTTTAGATGTTCTCAATATATGTGTTTTGGGCATAGAAATACATAAATTTTGCCCCTTTCCAGATTTTCAATTCTATCCCCCTTGCCAGCAGGCAGTAATAATGATCTTCTTATTTCAGGAGTAGCTTCTGAGTATAACAGCTTGGTTTTCTTATATTTTGCAGATTTGATACAGAAACTGATAGATGGTGGCAAACAACTCCTTGCTGTGAGAATTATATTTGAGGTTGGGCTTGCAGAAAAGTTTCCCCCAGTCCCTCTTCTGAAAGATTATCTGAACGAGACAAAGAAGCTTGCTAAGCAAGTTTGCGTGGATGGAAAGAACTCTCTTAAGTCACAGGCAAACTTAAATTTCCTGCAAAGTTCTTATGGTATGATACTGTAGCATTCAGTGATTTTAAATTATGTTTCCCCATGCAGAATGAGGCCACAGCCAAAGAAATTGGTGCATTGAAAGCTGTAATTAAAGTTATTGAAGAGCATAAGCTAGAAGCTGAATATTCAAAGGAGGGCCTTCAGAGGCGTATTGAGCAGCTTGAGAAGCAGCAGGCAGATAGGAAACGCCCTCCAGCAGCTGCTGCTGCTCCACAGCAGCCAGCAAAAAAGAAGCAAGCGCAGGGGAAGCAGCAGAAGAGTGACAACAAGCATCCTAGAACTTCTGCATTTGTTTCCAGGGCAACTTCAGCTGTTCCTGCATTCCAGCAATCCGATCTACATTCAGCAGGTTTGGTGCCAGATCATTCTGCTGCATATATGACCTCACAACAACCTGGTCCTTACGGCTTGGCAACCTCCATTCCCGCCGTAGCTCCTTATGCAGGCTCATCAGCTGGGTTATATGGTTTGGCAGCAGCCCCTATGGGTTTCAGCATGAATCCAAACCCTGCTGCATCCCATCTATATCCTTATGACAGGCTGGCAACGTATGGTGGATACGGTGTACCACCACAATACCATCCATCTTATCATCCACAGTAAGAGTTATTATTGCTGTGGTATGCTCTTGGATGCTAGGGAATTTGCCTGGTATGGAAAGCAGTCCTGCTTTTTTTGATAACTTGATTGTATGGCATGAACCATAACTGATGACTGACTGTTGTAGAGACGGGGGACGCTGCTTAGTTTTTTAAATTATTGACCATTTTCCTAGTTGCCCAGTAGATATTTACACAAATTATGATTCTTCATGAGATATAGCATTATGTTAAAGTGATTTAGATTTCAAAATTCTGCAATAGTTGTTATGAAGAATGCATAACTCTTAACAGTAGCTATGTTATCAGAGTTGTCGATGTCTCGACACTTTAGCATTATTCTTAAAATAATGTACTAATTGTTACTCCGGATTCGGTACGTTGAAGCCGATCTGAATTCTTCAAGTGAATGGTGGGTGGGTTTGGTTTTTAAAGTGAATGTGATATGTTTCTGTCCTTAGTATCATTAATTAATATATATCCGTTGGCAATCTTCTGAGACTCAAAGACAGTTACCAAGATTGCTCATCATTTATGAAACTTTGCTTTGCAGAAGTTCAAGGTGAGGGACACTTAGCTACAATGGAGGCTGCCTGTCTCCCTCTTTGCTGTTTTTATAAAACACATTGTTTTAATGCCAAACGGTATGTAAAAGCCGACATTAGATTATGTGCTGTGTTGTCTTGTTGAAAAATTAATGTCTTAGTAGTATTATTTTGTTTACCCGAAGGCATTAATTATTGCCTTGTTAAGGTATTGCTTGTGAAAGAACCCAAGCTTGAATTAACTTAAAGCTGAGCCTATTTATTTACTCATATTCCTTTGTCTCATTCACCCATTTGTTTCAAGCTTTGCAATCATGAATGTTTATTTAACCTTTTGCAGAAAGAAAGTTTGTTAATACTCCCTACAATGTTTATTTTTAAACCTTCTTTTGGGACATTGTCAGCAAATTCTTGCTTTGGTCCCATAATCATAATTATTGTGTCCTTTATAATGTTTATAGCAATGTTTTGTTTTGAACATAATTAAAGTTAGGAAAAAATGTGTCTTGACATAGATTTTCATTTTTCTAACTTTGGTTATGTAATGTAATTATAACTCATCCGTTAAAGCTAAAGCCTAAAGGGAGGTTTCAACTTTCAACCCCAATCTTCTTCTCCTCAATTATTGAAGGAGGGAGCTGTCATATCTAGTTTTAGAAGGTTTATAATTTTTGTATTAAATCATTCACCTTAAGATAAAGTGAAGAAGCAAAGGTGATGGAAGCATTAACACTTTTGTTAGAAAAGAGTGTGGTTTGATATTTTCTCATATTTAGCTCTAAATCCTCAATTATTCTGTAGTAACATTGAGTCCGATTAATATAAAATCAAGCCGTGTCAGACTCTCTCTAAATAAAGGGAAATTTCATAAACGCTCGTAAGTTTAAATTTCATAAAATATAAACTAAAGCTAAATAGATACCTCAAAATCAAAACCAACCAAAGTTTTTTTTTTAAAATATAAATAAATAAAGAATGAAAAAAACAAAGGGTGGAGAAAGAAAAAAGTACCATGATCCCTTGTAGATAACAACAATGATTGCCTTGACAAAATGGGTCACCTTTTGAAGTTTTAACCACCTTCCAAAATGAACCCTATCACTAGTGATTAATTTAATTTACTTATTAGTAATTATTAATTAATTAGCTTAAAAATTAAAATTCAGAAAAGAAAAAAAAAGAGTGACAAGGCAAGGCAATGACACAACAGCCCAACCCAGATCCAATGTAACAAGTCAAACTCTGTCCCTTTCTTCTGACAACCTTCTCCAACACACTAAACTCACTTCCAAAAATTTTTTAATTTCTTTTTTATTTTATTTATATTTTAATTTTTAAGACAACACAAATTTTAAAAAAAAATTAAAAAGGAAAAGAACCATCTTCAACTTAATTTACCAAGATACCCCTCCCTCCCTTTTTTCTTACAGACAAATAAAAATCAACTCCGTTTTGACCCTCTTCTCTTCACTGTCTTGTCTTTTTTCTTCTCTTTTGTTAATGGTAATGGAGGAACAAATATTAGCTTCTTCTTCTTCAGCTGCCGCTGCTACTCAGCACGTGCAGCCCACGTGTGATCCATCGGGTTCGAGTGTTGCTGGTGGAGCTCGGTACAAGCTGGTGGCTCCGGCTAAGTTGCCGATCTCAAGGTCGGCTTGTATTACGATCCCACCTGGCCTTAGTCCTTCTTCTTTCTTGGAGTCTCCTGTTCTTCTTTCAGATGTTAAGGTTAGAGCTTCTTTTTTATAATTAGTATTGTTTTTGGGTGTTGGATCGGTTCTGGGTTCTGTTTGTTTCTTGAGAAAGTAGAGGAAAGTTCTTTTCTTTGTAAAAATTTACTGGTAAAATTGAATTCTTTTAATTTTTTAGGGAAACCCCATTATAGATTTTTCTAAGTAAGTGAGGAATTCAGCAATGTGAGATTCAAAGTTTTTATTTTTTATTTTTCAAAGTAGCTTTTAGTGGCGAATTTTTCTTTTATTTTCTCTTTCTTTTCCTTTTTTTGGTTGGCTAGATTTTTGAATGATGTGATTTGGATTTAGTTTTCAGCTGAAGAGATGCTTAAGGGGTTAAAAGAAAATGAATGGATTACTATATTTGTATGCCTCTTTTTGGGGTTCTTGTTTAAAATGCTTAGATATTATATTTGAAATGGTTCGTGTTGTTGGGACTTTAAAGAAAAGAGATTCTGATGCTTATTATTGCAATTACTAAATAAATTATGAAATACGGCTTCTTATTGTCCATGGATTTGTATATTGTGGAATTAGGAATAAGGCTTTTTAGATTATCTTGTAATGTGTTGCAATTATATAAGTATAATCTTCACCCTTCATTTGTTTTTTATTTATTTTTATAATGGCAATGTTGTTTTTTCGCATAATGAATCTTCCCTTTTTGATTGTGGGAATTGTGGCTTTTAATATCTTGGTGTTTGTCCTTGTTTTAACGGTGAGGATGTAATAGAGAGCTTTCCAATTTGTGTAATCTAGAATATGGAATAGATGCTGCTGGTGAGGTGGAGTGGATCAATGTATTTATGCTTCTTTAAAGGCATTTGTTTGATTTACATCAAAGGATGGATGTTTGTTAAATTGTGCGGTGCAAGGAGGCAGTAAAACAAATGAGTGGAAAATAGAAAGTAGGTGGGTCAAGATGATGAGAAGAGACATGATTGCCTGTGATTTAATGGAGGATATGACATCAGATAGAGTTGAATTTGGTAAAGGTATAAGGGTAGTGAAGCAGAAGGAGTTGAGCTATGGACTTGTTTAAACGTCAAGCTTAGGTTAACTAGACGTATGTGAACATTTATTTAATGGATTTTGCCTTTACTCACCTTTAGTTGAAATGTTCTGGAATCTTCTTCTTTTCCACCCCTTTATTTTAAGTTCTTTTTGGAACTAAATAAACCTGTTGGAATTAGTTTGTTTAATCTTAAATCACTAGATGAGTTTGACCTTCACGTATTTATAATTCATGCTGAATAGCTGATGAGAGTTATAGCTGGAGGTTTACCTGTTATTGCATGTTGGTGAAGGAAGCACAGCAATTTTGTCGAACTATACTGAGTAATCTGTCGTTTTGCTTCTTTTTCTTCCAGGCAGAGCCTTCACCAACTACAGGGTCTCTCATCAAACCTCAAGCAGTACATGCCTCTATTGCTTCTAGTACATTTTCCGCAACTGCCGTGTGTTCCTTTGATGAAAGACCTTCCAGCTGCTTTGAGTTTAGACCCCATCCTAGATCAAATATGGTAATTTCCTAATACATTTAATGAATATTTTGAGATTGAAATGGAAATGATATTTTCAATTTCAATTCTTTTGCCCCACAGAGCTACTCTTGTTACTGTGCAATCTTTTTTATATATCACTGTAGCCATAGGTACTAGAAACACTGAAACCCGATTTCAATTTAATACTCTTCTTCTTCAGATTCTACTCTGTCATACCCTGCAAAAGGTAACTGATGTATTAGGCAACTAGTGGATCATGCCTGTGGACCTCTTTGGCAGACCTAGACTTTGCACCCTGTTCTCTCTTGTTCCATCTCTCTCTATAATTTTGACCATATACTGACTTCCTTATCTAAGGTAGTTATATTCTGCTGGTTGAGAGGTATAGTTGTCTAAAGCTGTTTGCTTATTCAAGGCTCCTGCAGATCTAAACCATCAGAGAAGTGAACCATCTCTGCAGATCCAATACCAGCCTGTATCATTCAATTCATCAACTTCTGTTAAGAGTGAGATGGCGGGCTCCTCAAATGAGCTGAGTCTCTCTGTACCTGTTCACGCGGCTGCTTCTGTGACTACTACCCCTGCTGACGTTGATGTAGATGAATTAAACCAGATAGGTAACCCAAATAGTGGGACACAGTCGGGGCAGTCTGATCAAAAAGGAGGAGGCACATCAGTGCCATCAGATGATGGATACAACTGGAGAAAGTATGGACAGAAACATGTTAAAGGAAGTGAATTTCCACGCAGTTATTACAAATGTACACATCCTAATTGTGAAGTGAAAAAACTATTTGAGCGATCTCATGATGGACAAATTACAGAGATAATATACAAAGGTACACATGATCATCCAAAACCTCAACCTAGCCGCAGATATTCTTCGGGTAATATCATGTCTGGCCAAGAAGAAAGATCTGACAAGGTCTCATCTTTGACTGGTAGAGATGGTAAGGGAAACAAAATATATATGATTCAGTTTTATTAATCGAGTACTCATTTTCCTTGGTAAATGATGTTTTACATTTTCCCTTTTTAGACAAATCAGCCAGCATGTATGGCCAGATGGCTCATAGTATAGAACCAAATAGTGCTGCAGATCTATCTCCTGTCACGGTTAATGATGATAATGTAGATGAGGTTGATGATGATGACCCATTCTCAAAGCGAAGGTATTAATATTGTTTAGTAGAGGCTTTAGTTTCTCTTGCTCTGTAGTTTTGTCTGCCTCTGACTGATACTATCAAACTATGAGCAGGAAGATGGATGGTGGTATTGATATCACTCCTGTGGTGAAGCCAATCCGTGAACCACGTGTTGTTGTTCAGACTTTGAGTGAGGTTGATATACTGGATGATGGGTATAGATGGCGCAAATATGGGCAGAAAGTAGTGAGAGGAAACCCTAATCCTAGGTACGTAGCTTTAAACCATTGATGATAAATGTCATAAAGTTACAAACCATATCTGTTGATATAACTTCTTAAACACTATATTGGTGGTGGGTGGGCATAAATCTCCATTGTAATCATGCTGACTTTTGTGCCTTGTCATACATTAGATAGGATAACTGAATGTTTGTACCATGTAGGATCTTCTATATTCAGTTTTTGTCAACTTGTCAAGGCACTATTTGTATTTTCACGATTTTGTTGTTTTGCATATAGATTCATTGCTGGCACTGCACAAACTCCAATGTCATCTGTGCATGACAATTCTGAATAATTGTCTTTTCTTATTATGGTTTCTTACATTTTTCTTCTAATGTTATATTTTTCTGCTTACTCTTATGCAGGAGTTATTATAAGTGCACCAATGCCGGTTGTCCTGTTAGAAAACACGTGGAGAGAGCATCTCATGATCCGAAAGCTGTTATAACCACATATGAGGGAAAACACAATCATGATGTTCCGACTGCAAGGAACAATAGTCATGACACAGCAGGACCAGTAGTTGTGAATGGGCCATCAAGGATTAGATCAGAAGAAAATGATGCCATTAGCCTTGATCTCGGTGTTGGGATCAATTGTGCTCCTGAGAATAGTTCGAATGAGCATCAGCAATTACATTCTGAACTGATTCAAGGCCACCCTCAGACTGGTGGTTCTACTTTCAAATTAGTTCAAACAACTCCAATGACGGCTTATTATGGCGTTTTTAATGGGGGCATAAATCAGTATGGATCTAGAGAGCATGCAAGTGAAAGTCGTGGTGTCGAAATCCCCCCTCTAAATCACTCTTATGCATATCCACAGAGCATGGGAAGAATACTAACGGGTCCTTAAATCTGTTAATGAAGGTGACGAGAAATAAATCATGGACATGATTTCTTTTTTTCCATCTTTTTGGCTGGTAAAAGAAAAAAAAGAGTTAGAATTGTATTTTGAAAATATGAATTGTTCTTCATATATATATATAGTATTAGTTTACTATCAAAGCTGATCTTGTTAACTGAACTACAAATCTGCTTTCTGTTGCCAATTATTGTTTGTATTAACTTTGAAGTTTGTACAAAAGTACTGGAAACTGATACACATATGACTTTTCTTACAGGAAAGTGTTGTAAAACAAGTTCTTGATATGGAATTTGTAAGAAATTATGTGTTTCCAATCTTTGTCTTTAACTTCCTATGTACTTGTGATGATTACAGTGTATACCTGTAGTTTTCTTGACCATTGCCTCTCAGATAATGTATTTGCTTACACCTTTTTGATGGTTGATTCTCATACATTATCTTGAAAAAATGATTGCTAGTGGCTTGTTTGAGATGGAAGAAATGATTGTCAAAACTATGCAAGAATCCAAGGCCAAGAAAATTGACTCTTGCATGTTAATATTGTTGATTCATTGATGAGATTTTATTGCAGACAACTTGTTCCCGTTGTTGGGGTACAAAGTTAAAAATTTTGGGTAAATTTAAGTATCCTAGAAGAGTATGTATATTTTAAGCTGAATATGGAATAAACTTAAATAATTTTCCTATAAAGCTAGAGTAGGGTAAACATTATAAATGCAGTGTTAGTAGAATCCAAAACCCTTTAAATTCACCAATTTGGCAGGGATTGAAGTATTTTGTAGTATAAGAATGCAGCCACGTAGTGGCCCATATCTCCACTTGAACCTTAAAGAATTTACCGTGGGGCAGAAGAAAATATGAACTGAAAGCTATACTTTTGTCATTCACAATGCTAACATATACCCTAATGCTATAATTTGGCACTAGTGTTGGATTCTGCAATTCACTGCATATCTTGTTAACTTCCAAAACTCTGTCTTTCTTCCTTCCCTTTTCTTCCCTTCTTAAGTTCACAACTTGTTGAGAAGGAAAAATGTTGGCAGTTTGGGCGTCTCTCAAGGAGAATGTGAACTGTGCAAGCAAGCTGACGGATGTTATTGGCCTTGGCTGCCGGCAAGAAAACATCACTAGGAAAAAAGGGTGTTGTGATGATTCTAAGAATGGGAACGTTGAGAAAGATCAGCTTGTTCATCAACTTAAAAATCCATTTCCCGAAGCACTTTTCAGGCCAAACTATCCTAAAACAAGGTTTTATGGTAAGTATCTTGCTGATATTCATCTTATATATGTTTCTTTAAGGGTTTCATGTTTAGACTCCCAAGTGGCCAAGTTCATTGTAGAACTAATAAGAGAGTTTTCATGAAAACTTTAAGCTTACCTGTTGCAAGAATGGCAAATTTTAGTTTCATACTCCTTAATTAGTAGTATTCAAACATTAGTCATTTAAAATTAGGATTATGATGATAATAAACGCTCATAAGTGTCAAAATAAGGCATATTGTCTCATAAATAAGAAATAATATACGGTTTAATGCCCATTATGGTACTTGAACTATCTAAAAAGTGACAATTTGGTCCTCCAGTCACCCTCAAAATTTGATTTTTTTGGCCAATGTACCCTAATGTTGATGTGGCTTACTGAGATACTAATACGTGGATTTCTCACCTTACACCACATCAGCTCTTAAGGCAACATTAGCCAAAAAAAACTCAAAGATTGAGGGTGAAATTGTCACAAATACTATACAAGTGAGGGAGAGGGGGGCAAATTGTCAGTTTTAGATAGTTTAAGGGCCAAAATAGATATTAAGCCAATAAGATACTACTCTAATTGCTTGCGTTTACCATTAGGTAGCTGACAAAGGTAGACCATGACTAGTACTATTGTTATACATTCCCCTAAACTAACAAATACTGAAAAAGTTAGAAGAATATTATGAATTGTGTATGCTTGTAATTTAATTGATGGCTAAAAAGTAAGGGGACAATGGGCCCTTCCTAGAAGCTACCTGCCAGTCACAATCTTATATGGAGGGCTATATCTTTGAACAAAAACTATAAACATGGTCCCCTGCCAAGAGAAATAGATTTGTCCCATGTCATGGGAAATTTTGTACATTTCTGCATACAAATCAAATCTAATAGATTATCAATCTTGTTACTTTTGAACAGAGCTCAATATTGGTGATCCATCCAGAAACATCATTGAGTTGATTTTTCAGAAAGCATCAATGGATCCTTCAAAGCTGCCATGGAAGATCCAAAGGGTACTCAGAGTGAAGAACTCAATAGAAGTTTTAGAGAGTTTTGAGGAATATAGAGAAAAGGTCATGAAAAAAGCCTATGAGCAACACAAGAGACATCCAAGGAGCATGGTGGATGGCAATGAGCTATTACTATTCTATGGCACAACCATGGCCTGCTGCAGCAGGAAGCATAAGCAAGTTACTGAGCTTTGCAAGGATCCGAGTTGTCGCGCCTGCAGGATAATCCATTCAAGATTTGACATGGAGTTCACTAGAAAAAATGGGATCAGATTGAGTACAAGTAGTGAGGAAGTGAGTGACAGTATGGTTTCTTTCAAGTTGAAGAACTTGAAAAGAGCTGTAATAGTTTGCAGGGTGATTGCTGGGAGGATAGCAAGTAACATTAATGGAGTATATGGAGAGTGTGATTCGTTTGGACGTGAAGGGCCGCAATCAAACTTAGAATATTTGATTGTCCAAAACCCTTGTGCTGTATTGCCTTGCTTTGTCATAGTTTTCAACTGAAAAAATGTGAACATGTTTCTGCCAAATGGACCCAAATTGGCCAGCACCACATATTTCATTTCCCTAAAAAAAGAACTAAGAATGAATACAAAAAGTTCATTAGCTGACTAGTCCAACAATGTAAACGCTGAAAAGTTGAAAACGCGTATGCAAGACAAGCTGCAATAGAAACAGTTAACCACTAGCATTGATCACTACCATTCAATTGTACAAAGGCCTTTGTTCATTTCCCTGGACTGTTTTACTGTTATTCTTATCAGAAGAAGGCTAACTTAACTTTTAGAAGATCTATTATGTATGCCAAAATGAAAATTACAACACTAACTGTTCGGTTAGCACCTCCATGCACAAGAAGCAATTATAACTTGATTCATCCAGCCGAGATAGAGAACTCCATCTCTTTCTTCGAGTGTAT
Source organism: Corchorus olitorius (assembly GCA_001974825.2). Classification (NCBI taxonomy): domain Eukaryota; kingdom Viridiplantae; phylum Streptophyta; class Magnoliopsida; order Malvales; family Malvaceae; genus Corchorus; species Corchorus olitorius. The sequence continues at coordinate 62,826 of AWUE01014269.1, forward strand.
ACTTGTCACAATAGCTTTGCAGCAGAGTTTTGATGGTTGAATTGACATAGGAGCTTAATGGACAGGGTGTAAAGCCGGCCATTGTAAACCTGGATCTCCACTTGCCCAATAGCTCATGACGTTCTACTCTTTCAGGACCTTCACATGCTATTATGTTGACAATCTCTCGGGCCAGACAATGTTGTTCAACACTAATTCGCTCCTTGTGTTCCCTTGGTAGAGTAACATCGATTGATTCAAAAACTGCCAAATAATGATTCATTGTCTCTACGAAACGGGGAAAGAATGGGGCAGTATTTGTATTGGCTTCTTGCTCAACAAGAGTTACCACCTTCGGAGACAAACTCTTTGCCAACCTCATTAGTCTGTCCCGATGATTTTGAGTGCCCACACTTTCATCTGGCATGTGATGCAGCATCATGGCAAAATTTACAGCAATAGCTTCACCTGGTTGAATCCCAAGGTTTTCAAGTTGAACCTCAGAAGCCGAAATAGCAGCAGCATGGAACTCAAAGGGTACCTTACATAATTCAGCAAGCTTGCCTAGTCTTTGCCCCACTATTTCAAGTCCTCCTCCCCTGGCATAAGATGATGTAGGATCATCTATGCCTGTAATACGTATGCTTGGAGGTCCTCCTGGTCGAGCAGCAAGAGCTTGGATTAGGGTCACCCACTGGGCTCCTTGTGCAATCTGAAAATCAATAATATGGACTCTACTTTCATCTTTCACGGCTTCAGCAATCGCGCCATTTGCTGACAGATACCCGAACTTGAAGTATGGACAGACTTCATAAAGTATGTGCATATATGAAAGCAGTTCAGCACTGGCAGGCTCTTTGCACCTAAGGGCTTTGTAGATAGAACTCCCTGAAGAAGCCAACCTTGCAACAAGCCCTTCCAACATGTAGGCTCCTAAACGTTGCAATGGTTCACCCGAAACTGACACCATTTGACGTAATTGTGTCATCAACCAGTCAGTCATATGCATATCATTATTTTCCACAGCTTTGGCACAAGCGCAAAGCAATTCTTTAAGGTCTCCTCTGGCAATCATCTCCATCATGTATTTCCACTTCTCTGCTTCTAAGGAGACTTGAGTGGCTTCATCAGAAGAACTGATAGCATGAATGTCAAAATTCTCTGATTCTGTTCCTAGCATAGCAGTTTCCAATTGTCTGATCATGTGCCTCAAGTCATGCTCATTGTCTGTTACACACGAACCACTTACTGGAGAACCACTCGTATTGTCTGGGGAATGATGCAGGTCTGAAGGGTAAGAATGCGAGTTTGGCTGTGAAACAGGACTTCCATTGGGTGAGAAGCTGGCTGAAGAAGAAGAGTTCTGCATACCGGACGATGAGTCAAGGGTGCAGTACTGTTCCGAAGTTTGAACTGAATGTTGCAGACCATTGCCACCATCATCAGAGCCTGACTGGTAATGATCTAAACTACTTTGGTTGGGAGGCCAACAATAGGAATCCAGCTCTTGCACTGGGTACTGGCCTGAAATCTTATGTTTCTGAGATGTTTGCATTGGACACAAATTTCTATGATTTAATGCTACCAATTAACACACAACAGCAGAGAGAAGCACTGGAAATCCTTTTTGTAACTACCTCTGAATTCAACAGAGAGGTCAATTTCCCGAACTGCTGATGAATGAAATGATTTATTCTGCATAGAAATTTGACAAAGACATTAGTTGTAGTCTATGGTGTAAAAAGCAGATAATAATTTATCTAAAAAAGTAACATCAGAACTGTTGAAAACTGAGGAAATATAGTTTGATTGAAAAGCCACCTCTACAGTTCCTACTCCACACCACCCCACTTCCTATTATAAACATGGAAGGGCTTGAAAACGTTGATGGTTGTTTTGCAACATCAGACAAGGAAAGAAAGACGCAAAATGAAAAAGTTAACTTCAAAGGACAACTTAAAAGGTTTCTGTCCTAAAGAAGAACAAGGAAACATTGCCCCAATGGTCAAAACACTTGGCTTTCAGCAGCAAAACCTAACATAGTCAGTGCAACAAATGAAAAAGGTATATATGTTGGTATTAGGCAGGTTAGGCACATTGGCAGGCAGATATGTAGAACTCTTACACCAAAATATTCACTTTCAGCTCAAACCGCATAAAATCTCCACCTAAAACATACTTAAAGAAACAAAGCATCTAAAAGCTTGTTCTTTCTATTACAATAGCAAAAAGACCATATATCAGTAAGCATTTAACCTAAAAAGCTGTATAAAGGAGCTTAAAGAAACAAAGCATCTAAACATATGGATGCAAGCCTTATTGCACTTTAAATTGGGATTGAAACAATGGAAAAAAGAAAAGAAAGATTTAAAATTTTTTTCTGAAATGAAAAACAAACCAACAAACATTAATCATAGAGGATGAATCCATGGAAATTAACCCTAAAGCCATGATTAAATGTTTTGCTGTAAAACAAAGAGAAAGTCAATTACTTTCAAATGGCTTCCAAATAAGCATGAATATAAAGATTAAAGCTTTTACAAAAATTTTATCAGCAAGACATTCAAAAACTATGTATAAGAAACTTGGCATTAAAATTTAGCTGAAAAGCAACTGCTTGTTCATCATAATCATTTGATGACCCAAAACAAACCCATTTCAGAACTGAAATCCACCATTTTTCACCACATGGAAGCAGGAAAAGGAAACTCCCAAGAACAAAGCAACAAATTTGTAAAATAAAATCACCAAGAAACTTCAACATATCAAAGAATATTACAAAGGCCCTACTCAATTTCAATACAAAATACAATTAGATTTTATTCCCATACCTTCTTGGCTTCCTCTTCAACCTCTCAGATCTTTTTGGTGCTGAGTTTGGCTTTCAAAGATCTTTTAAGGAGAATCTTAAAACTACCAAGAACATGGTCCCCAAACTGCAAGGTGTATATGTATCAACCTTCCACTTTATAATAAACCCTCACCAGTAAATTGACATTCTTCATTTATTATTATTACATAACTGCCACTGACAAAATGACAGAAAGTAATGTGATCCTTACCTAAGACCATTAATCTAATGTCATCCAACCATTCATCTTTAGATTCAATCTTATGTCTTTCCCCTTGTGGGCTGTGTAAAAAGACCAAAATGCCCTCTCAACAAACAAAACCTGCACCCAACTTTATTAATTACCCCATAAACTATATGGTATTATAATCATAGATATTGAGGTATGGTTCTTAGTCTTATCTCTTTCTTGATTAGGTGAGTTAATCAACAATTAATTAAGCAAAAACGTTTTCTTTTACTAAAAAAATTATTCTAGTCTATTGGAATTTTAGCTTAGAGTCTTCAAATCATAGTCAAAATTATGTACCCCATTATTGACAAAGTCAAAGTCTCATGCAATTTTCTATATTTAGGTATATAAGTCTTATGTACCATGTACGGTACGGTTAGCAAAGACTAATCTATGGAGCTAAGTCGCTACCATACTATTTTCATTAGAATTTTTTTAAGCAATAAATCAAGTAAATGATAGAAAGGAGGGCTACTATTTCTACATGAAAAAATAATTTAGAATATATGAAATTAATTCTAGAACTTCTTAATTTTCATGTTCAAAGAAAAGAAGAATGCTAGGCCTAGGACATGCATAAACTTTGCTCTTTCCATAAAGAGTGTCTTTTACTATAAGAGTAAAAGTTGAAGCAAAACTGTCCAGAAAAAAACATAGAAGAATGACCAAGAAGAAAAAAAGAAAGTAAACGTTGTAGCTTTAATGGGGACAAGGGTATTTTGGTCCGAGTGATATTTTCTCAGGGGACACTTTTTTGAAAGTTGACTGATGAAATGGCAAAAAGATGAAAAAAACAGAGTAAAAGGATTAGGATAGAGAAAGTGAGAAACAAATCCAACATGCAATAAAAACTAAAAAGGACCCACACGGTTTAAGCCCGCTGTAACACAGAAAACAAGTTTAATAACTTCTTTCCTGCCTTCTCTTCCGACCAATCTCAGATTCTCAACATGCTTTAAAGTTTAAAGTACATATAGTTTTTGCACTTGTGAGAATTAAGATTGTCAATCTGAACTTTGCAAATTCTCCATGCAAGCAACAATATATAGAACTAGAGAATTTAGTTTTGAGAATTACTTCTCTAATCGAAATGGTTTTAAAGATTAAGGTCATGTTTAGTGCACTGATTCACTGGTCATTTGGCCGGTGGACCGGTGCACCGGTCAAATGGAGGTTTAAGTGTAATCTCCGTTTCAATCGCTGCTCTAATAATCTCATCTGTACAGTACCTAATCTAATCTGTACAGTGTAATCTCATCTGTACAGTTGCTAAACAGTGTCAATCGCACCGCTATACTAAACAGAGTCTAAATTTATCACTCATCTTAGAAATGGGTATCGAGTTTGAGACTTCTCACATCCATTTCCATATTATCTTGATCCATTCGAAACCCATTTTAGGATTTTAATCAAAACTTCAATTTTCATGTGAAGTCCTAAAGTATAAGCTACCTTTTGACTACTTGTGCACATGTGCAAGGGGAAAGAAGAATCTCAGAGTATGGGAGGAATTATTATTACATAACCTACCTACTTTTTTTGTCGACTCTCAATCCTTTTGGAATCTTGATTAATTAAAACTTAAAAACAATAGTCCTTAAATACTAACTCCACAACTAAACATAAAAGTTCAAACTAACCTAAAGTTTGGTCTCTAAATGTAGAATAATATTTCACCTGATGAAAACTGGCAAGAGTTTTGTTTGCATGCATGTTTTGTTGTGACAAACATAAAGAAGGGCAAGTTGTAATATTGATTTGAATGTCTGCAAAATATACTGTTCATGTTTTAAGACAAAAAATGCCTTCATGTTATAATTAAATGATCATGATTTGCCTAAGATGGCTTAACATGAAAACGCAGAAGATGTTGACTTTGGATTATATCTTCTTACATAAACCCCATGTTTTTGCCGACCTGCAAAGGGACCCTACAGAAAGAAAGAGAGATAAGCCGTGTTATATATGTTTATGTTTGTGTTGTGTTTCAGATTTCTTTAACCAATTTTCTTTCTTCTTCTTTCCCTAATTTGTCTTGATTTAGGCTATGGGGTCTTTTTGTTATGTCAATGTCCAATAGAAAATAATAAGCTTTTGAAAATTAAAAGGGCTTGCATCAGTAAAAGAAAACTTGTTGAAGTCCTTTCAAATTTGCTCAATATTTCTCCCCCAACTAGTCAATATATAATTGCGTAATATATATGGTTTCTGAAGTCTCCAAAATTTCATCAGCAATCTGTCACGTTGATGCAATATTTCATATATGTTTTTTTACAAACATGAAACATATGGTTTATGAAACAAATATTGTTATGTAATACATGTTTTGATAACTTGAATTTTCGTTTTTTCCGGGTATTTGAGGTTGTCCGGGTTTCATTTTCAAGTCTCGAGTTCGAATTTTGGGATGGATCGATGAGGTGAAACTTATGAGATATTACCCTCTATTGTACAATTCAATTCAATGGGAAAAAAATAATAATTAAGGTCCTTGTACTTAAGATTATAGCCTTTAAAGTCAATGTTGCAATCTTCAATCCTTTATTATGAAAAGGAATTTATTTTTAAGGTCCAAAATAATATATTTTTAGCTTATTTTCTTATGGTTAAGATCAATCTCAAGGGGAAATTAAAAGCAAGTCAAACCTTTCTGCATGTCTACACCTAAGACCTAGATAATCAAGAACACAGCATCTTCATAACAATTAGCAAATGTACTATGGAAAAGAAAAAATAAAAAAATAGACCCTAAATTCTTGCTTAAAGTGATTGATTTTCAAAGTAAATCATTTTGCAAGACTTTTAGTGCCAATAAAAACAAAGAGGATTTAGAAAAAAAAAAAAATTAAAGTTTGGCCATGGTGTTTGATTCCATCTGGTGCAAAGTCAAGCATTTAACTATAATTCAGAAAGTTGACTAATAAATGCAACCAAACAAATGAACTTGCAAAAGGGATTTGGTTACATTATGGTAATGTTGATTTACATAAGGAATGACGCATTCAAGATTCAAAAGTCTTCCCAGATTATATCATCGACAAAAGATGAAAATTGTCGATACGTCGAGAGTGTAATTTGGTGAAACATGCTTTAAACTGGCCTTGGATACTTGGACTGGAAAAATGATGGTGACAGCTTTGAAAAAAAGTTCTGTAAGTATGTCAAGAGCTAAAAAGTCTAGCAGAAGGAGTAAATTTCCAAATTCTAAGTCCAGATTTGAATCTAAAAGAACTTAAATGGGTGCATGAATGATTCATATTTGACAGAAAACAGAAAGTGAAGACAGAATTAAACATTATTGCAATCATTTCTGATATCTTGATGATATGCATAACAAGAAGACCGGAAAACTTTAACATGGACTAAGTTCTTCACTTTCTGCAATTAAGAATTAGTTTTTATCAAAATCTAAGAATCTACTTGATCAGAATTGCCAATTCAAGAAGTCAGATCTATATCTCAAATTCTAACTACTTAATTCTAACTATTTAGAGATAACGAGCAACAAAATTAAACAAACCGTCCTGCATTCATAGTTGAAGCAACATAACAGCAGCATGAGTTTGGCAAAGTCTTCCCAACTTAAACCAGAAAGATGGGAGGTATGAGTCTGCCATGCTTTATTATTACAGATTAAAACAACACGACACAACAGAAATGTGGTGCGACAGCTCCCACCTTGCATTGTTCTGACAAAACACAATAAAAACTAACAGCTGCTACTTTATTCATTCCTTCTTCCAGGATCTGAGAAAAGGAAGTAGATGTACTAGCAGAGATTTACTGCCCAAGTGCAGCCCTCCTTAGGCTAAAAATAGCCTTCGGAACATCTGCACCAAAAGAATATAATGAAAAGAGGTTAATATGAAAGACGGCATTTAATTAAATTCCAAACTTGGAAATCTGACTATATTATCAGTTAACTGATCTGCTGTTGCATGACATTGATTAAATTATTTAATGCTTAAAACTACATATAGAATAAGTAACAAATACTCTATAGGTCATATATTCTAAGCTTTGATAAGCCTCAGAGTTCTTTAATCAACTCTATTAGGCACAAGCCTAACAAACTCTGGATCTTAAGCCCTTTGATCTAATTCCAAAGGGTTAGTCATTTGAGTATTCGATACTAAATGAAGGAGCTAGTTTAATTTTGCAGAAATGCAGCAACCAATTGACCTCCCTAAGTGTGAGAAGATTCTTCCATTTCAATCATGATAATAGTGCAATAATCATCTGGATTACACGTTGAAAAGATAAAATTACATATTCCATGAGTTGATTGGCTGCAGATGATACTCAGTAAGACTACATTACATGTTAAAGCATGAAGCAAGTGAATGAGCACACTTAAAATCTAATAACTTCAGACTGCCATATTGCAGTTCAATAAAAACAGGATTAATGAGCACACTTAAAATCTAATAACCAGAGCCGCTCTGCTGAGTTCTCAATCTAGCCAAGACTCTTTGGTCATCACATATTTATCTGCGTTGTCATTGGCTACAACACTTATTTATGGTTGACTTCTGATTTAGAAAAGGCAAATTGTTTAAGTGTCCAATACAAAATTACTAAATAAGTGGCAGCTTATGACCGCAACATGACCAATATTTTCCCATCTCAACTACCTAAAAGAATCACTCAATATAACAAATGACACGCGTAAAAAAGACTCCGGTAAGTGATTCCTGCAGTTTGTCGAATTATGTCCTACATAAAGTTAGATTGTAACGTATATGACAATAAACTTGCAACTTAATTAAGTGACTCATTTATTGTCGCGAAGCTGTTTGGGTTGCTCTAAAGGCAATATAAAAATGACTTCAAGTACCAGGCACGTGTAAAAGCATGACAGAGACGACAACCTAGATAGCATAGCTATTCAATGAAAACGGATTCATGAGGGAATCTTTAACAATTCTTTTCCTAGCATATCCATGCAACTTTTCATAATGCAAATTTTATAGTGTGGAATATCAACATAGGTTCCTGATAACAAAGACTAATCTTGGTGGTATTTTGCAGACAGAGTACTTACCAGAGAAACCGGTCATTTTTATCAACCTTGAAGAAACATAAGTAACAGTGAATTATGCATATGCAATATTACCTCAATATGTGGAGAAGTAGATGAACAATGGCTCAGCCTCAACCATGCTGGAGGGGGCCAGAACATAGCCAAAAGCTGCGGGAACAATTGAAGAGGTCCAGTAGCACCATCTTCTAGATTGAAGAATCTGACTTTTCCATTCCTTATTTGCTGAAGTCCACCATTGTCATTATCTTCTTCAATGATAGCTCCATTATCAAGGCGCTCAATTTCGTCTATTTCATCAACATAGACGATGCAATTCTTGGGGCATCCTTCACAGCCCCGAGTTGAAAAGGAAAAAGAACAGTCATTACTCACGAAAAACACTCGATCACCCAAACTGTTGACCTCTACCCAACAATGCCTACTCTGATGATAATTTCGGATTCGTTTGTACACTATGAATCTAACAGGCACTTGAAAATCTTTAACTCCAGTTGCCTTGACGAAACCATCAATTCTTTTATCATATTGAACTTCATTAGGGCAACAATAAAATTCTCGAACAACCATGTAAAGATGGCCATGTGACTCCAAAAAGTATCTTTCACCCTCCCATACCTTTTTTTCCAGAGGTGGGTTTATCTCGACTAGATCAAAGGAGTTCTCATCAAGACCCAGAACAACTCCGTAAATATCAGCAGTAAAAAACTTCCCCTCAAAGTTGGTTATGTCACGATACTGAACATTGGGATCCAGCAAATGCCAGTGGATATCATCATTAACTCTCATGTGACACAAGTCCCCTCTTTTTATTGCAATAATTTCATAACTTGAATCAAAATCCGAAGCAAGCTTTATCTTACGAATCCAGGGGTTATCTTCATTGTAGTCAACGCTGCCATCGTCCTCCATACGTCGAATACTGAACGCCCTCACCATCTCCACAAACCTGAAATTGAGATGGCATAGCTCGTTAGGCAAGGAGGCAGCAGGCAGGTTCTTGATAGGATACTTTGAAAACGGGTTCAACACACGAAACTTGTTGTCTTGCTTCGTTTCTTCGACCTTCATGAACCAGCATTTGCGGGTAGAACAAGATTCAGAGGTTAGTTCAATGCAGTAAACTGTTTTTTGTGCCACGAAAAAGGAAGCAAGAGGGTTCGTTGGACGATTAATTAGAAACTTAACTTCCCTCGGCAATAGACGAGATCTTGGTGGCACAGGAACAGAACTCCTCCATGAGTTGCAGACAGCTCGAAAATGAAGAACATCTAGGCGAGTATCCAGGCGTTTAGCAATGCAAGAAAGGAGCTCCTTTGGAAGTCCTGCCCAACAAGGTTGATAAGAGGCCATGTTTTCTTTGATGGGGAAGAACTGAATATCAACTTTGATAACTATGAATAAGCTAGAGAACTGAGAGCAGTTGTTTCTATGCAGCTCTCTTCTGCGTTACAACTTTGATATATAGTTGAAAAGAGACCTGGAATTTGCCCCAGGTGTTGCTTACATTACCTGTTCAGTCGCCAGGTTATCGCCTATGTGTCAGCTGTCAGCTTGCCTTAACATCAGTCTTTTGAGTAAGCAAATCAAGTAACTTCGAAAAAAACAAGGAAAGAATCCCAGTCTTAAAAAACGTCATAATTGAAAAGCTAGAGACTGATAGTCAGCAATATTGTAGTCTTCTATAACCTTTTTTGTCTGGTTTTCTTCTCTATCATGCTTTTGGGTTTGTGAAGGAAAACCCATCTTCAATCTAGCTTTTGCAGTTGATCACAAATACTTGAACACGGTTCTCTGCAATTTGAACACCATTCCCCAGACTAAACAGCCCAGAAAATTGTTTATTGTGTTTGAAAATTGTAAGACTTGAGTCTGAAGATGCTATTTCCATGTTTAGTTTGAAGCATGTATGACCAACATGATCTCGGAAAACATGATGAATAGGCATAGAAAGCTAAAAAAAAGAGAAGACTGTCAAGAAACATGTTTGCCATAAAAGGCGGTGGTAACTTAGTACAAATATTCATGTTTTCAATCAATAAGAGGATGTGAAATAATCATGCTCCTCAGCCCTGCCTAAACAACGATTTGCAAATATCAGATAAGGCAAAGAAAAAGCAATTTTTAAGATATCATATACATGTTACAGAGTTAATATATATGCAGGACCGTTTTCAAAGCTTTTGCCTCCTTACATCAGTTGAATTTCCTGCTTTCCAAGTTTCATCTTCTTTATACACAGATGCAGCTGAAAGCTGAAGTATATAATATATAATAGCAAGTGTGAACTTAACTTGTGGGAAATCTTGTTCAATTCAATGGGTTTCCTTAACCAGTGAAGAATCTTTTCCATGACTGCCATGGAAGAAACCCACCTGCCAACATAGAATTAATAAGTTTGACAGGATTTCTTCCAAAAAACCAAACTAAGAAAGTACTATCTAATTATGTAGAAGGCATAGCTTACCACATTCAGGGCACTTAAAATAACCATTTTCCCTTAACACAAGTCCAGAACCCCTACATTCTTCACATCTTCTTTGTGCAATCTACAATCAATAAAATTAAAACAAAATAAATATGAAAAACAAATGATTCATAACATAAATCAATACATGCATGCAAATATGTAAAAATGAAAATTTAGTAATTTACAGCTAATTGTGCATTTATTAAACAAGGTTAATTTATCAAATGGTCATTACCCAAATGAGGAAATGCATTAAAATTTTTTACTTACTATTCTTTTGCTGAATTCAATCCCTGCAACAACGAAAGGGGTAAACCCAGCTGCAAAAAAAACACAATAAACAACAAATTTTAAAGTCTTAAAAATAAAATTAAACCCCGAGAAAAATACAAAACTGCTTACATAATAAAAATTATTAAAATAACCTATAGTTCCAACAACGATTTGCCATGTAATATCGACACGGGCAGGATCAGCTATGGCTGAAACATCTTGAATGGAAGCAGCAACTTTGGTTGTCGGTCGTGGATTCTTTCCAACCAAAGCATTGCATCTTTGGGTACAAGCAAATTGGACCGTTGGATTTGGATGCTTTGGAAAAGTGGGTTTTGAATGGGGTATTGAGATTGGAGAAGTACAAAGTGAAGCTTCCATGGCGGAGCAGGGGAATCTCAGCCTCTGGATTTTGTTGAAAAGCAAAAGGTTGAGAAAATGGCAGTGGCAGGAATTGTTAATTGTAACGACAAGTTTAAGTTTGGCCACGTTGAGCTCTTTCAGTTAAGAGTCGCGCCAAGCTTCTGACCACATCACAATACGACACTACTTTAACGTCGTTTAAAGGACTAGAGGCTTAAATTAAAACTAAAACCCAAAAAAAAAAAAAAAATTCTGGGTCTGACTAAAAACCCCAGTAAAACCTCACCTTTCATTGACAGCCATAGCTAGAAGATAAAGTTTTTTTTCAATTTCTTTTTGCTTTTTGGTTGCGGTATATACTCTCTTCTCTCTTCTAGGGTTTTTCAGTATATTCTTCACTTTATCCAAGAAATGGCAGTTTTGTCTCTCCAAATTTCAAATAGTTTGAATTCAATTCTCTTCTCTCCTTCTCCTCCTTCTTGGAGTTTCAGTTTTTCTTTCAGCAATGGGGGGAGACTCAAGAGAGGGAAGTTTGTGGTTTTATTTTCAACTCACTCCAATCCCAAAATTCTCAAGTCTAACAAGAAGTCAAAGTATGGTCAAAGGATTACTCCTTATGATACCGATGAGGAGGAGGAAGCGGAAGATGAAGAATTTGGTGAACATTATGACATGTCTGGAGATGATTGGTTGATGAATGTATGTTTACACTTTACACTTACTTTTTCTTGCAATTCCCTTCTTTTCTTTGCAGCTTGAGTTAAAAATTAATAACTTTGATGCTTTTATATTTAATAATTGCTGCAGATTATATGCATTTGGTAGTATATATAGTTTGAACTATATGAAATTGATTGTTCAAGATGCAATCTTTGTGTAATAGCATGTGATTTACCATATGACATGAGCCTTTTAGGACTGTAGAAAATAACAATGGGGTTTTTTTCCCTCTGTATTTGCATAATTGAATTGATGTTAAGATAATTGTTGGTGCTAGCATGTTGTGCTTTGATCTTCAGTAGTTGAACTAATGTTTTAGTAGGATATTTGTTAACCGTTTCTGGTTTTAATTTTCGATGTTGGTTTTTCAGGATGACTTTGCTGAAACTCATGAATTTGGTGTTAATGGCAAGATATTTAAGTCACAGAAGGGAAGCGGTAAGGAAGGAGTATGCTTGTTGAGGTCATCACAATAATTGATATAGCTTTTAGTTAAGTTTAAGGAAGAAGGTTCATTTGTTTGTGCAGGGAACCAAAGATTACAAGAGCAAGTCAGGGGGTCAAAAGCATTAAAATCGAGACAAGGTCATATCACTGCTGAAGAACAAATGGATGTCAGAAATGGTAATGATGTTCTAAAGAAGAGTAGTGCCGGAAATGTTTATCAGACTTCTAACAAAATGAAGGAAGTTAGTTCCTTTAACAGAGATGGAAGAGGAAAGGTAAGATAAGCTGTCGAATTTTTGCTATTAGATGTAACCACAGTTGTATAGGAGCTTCATATGTTTTCTTCCATTGCAGTCATTGTCGAGGACTACAGAAAACAAATATCAACGGCTGTCAGATGAAATTGATTTGGATGAGAAATGGTTACCTCTTCTTGATTACCTAAGTACTTTTGGGCTTAAGGAATCACATTTCATTCAAATGTATGAGAGACACATGCCTTCTCTTCAAATCAATGTGTGTTCTGCTCAGGAAAGGTTGGAGTACTTGTTGAGTGTTGGTGTGAAGCAGAGAGACATCAGAAGAATACTTCTGAGACAACCGCAGATTCTTGAATACACAGTGGAGAACAACTTGAAGCCTCGTGTGGCCTTTTTAATGGGTCTAGGGATTCCAAATTCAAGAATAGGGCAGATAATTGCTTCTGCACCTTCTTTGTTTTCATATAGTGTTGAAAATTCATTAAAACCCACTGTGAGATACTTGATTGAGGAGGTTGGTATTAAAGAAGCCGATTTAGGTAAAGTTGTGCAGCTGAGCCCTCAGATTCTAGTCCAACGGATTGACATATCATGGAATACTCGCTACATGTTTCTCTCTAAGGAGTTAGGAGCGCCCAGAGATAGTGTTGTGAAGATGGTAAGGAAACATCCCCAGCTTCTTCATTACAGCATCGATGACGGATTACTGCCCAGGATAAACTTCCTAAGGAGCATTGGGATGCGAAATTCTGATATCTTGAAAGTCTTGACTAGTCTTACACAGGTTAGTTCACTTTCTTGTGAGTTAATGAAAAACTGGAAATTGTTCTCCCTAACTTGTTGGATTTGTTTCTAGGTGTTGTCTCTGTCTTTGGAGGACAATCTAAAGCCTAAGTACATGTACTTGGTCAATGAACTTAATAATGAGGTGCACTCTTTGACCAAGTATCCCATGTACTTGAGCTTGTCATTGGATCAGAGAATTCGACCCCGCCACCGGTTCTTGGTCTCCCTGAAAAAAGCTCCAAAGGGGCCATTTCCTCTTGGTTCATTTGTTCCAACTGATGAATGCTTTTGCCAGCAGTGGGCAGGAACTAGTTTAGATAAATATTTGGCATTTCGTCAAAGGTTGCTACTGAAGGAGTTTGCAAAGAAATACGAGAAGCAATGATAACAAACTTCCAAGGCTTTCATATATATATAGCAGAGTGGTTCAGGCAGTCTATACTTAAGTTTCCTTTTAAAGTTGTTCAGGAGGTGTCGGAGTGAAATTCATATTACAATTTTCTATGAGGCTTTTGGTAAGCTAGCTATGGTAACCCTGTGCTTTTCAAATCCATCTATTAGCTTGTTGTAAATTTATTGTTTTTCTGACACATTTTTACTGCAATTTTTGCAGCAATTTCTTCAGTAAGAATAAGCATCTCAGCCAAAGGCATATAGCTAAGTATTTCACTGAGAAAGATGAGCTTGATGAGAACCTTTCGAATATAAGGTGAGTTGCTCATATACAAACACAGCATCTTGTCAAATAGAAAAGATGATTCCCAATGCATAGAGCATTGTTACACTTATAGCTATAAGTAATGGTGAGCAATGTATCTGTTCCTCCATTACCTGGTAGTAAAATCCTGTCAGCTGTAATTCTCATGGCAATGCTAAAATCATATCGGCGATTTGTTTCCCTTCAAGGAGTCTTCATAGTATCCCTCTTATATCTATGGCCATTGCTTCATGCTTTCTCATGATACTTTCATTGAAATGCAGGTTGATATCCTGACTATGATCAAGAAGAGAATTCCAGAAACGGTATGCAGTTTTGTACTCGTCAATACTTCTATAGAGTTTCCTTTTTGCTTTTCATTAAACTTTCCACCATAATGGGGTAATTGTATCAGCATTCAAATGTAAAACAGATAAATAAATAAATAAATTAATATTATTCTTTTTCCTACTAAGGTCATGTAAGATTTCATTTTTTGTTCTTATTTCCCTGTATCATCAAACTGGTCCCCATTACATTAAAAGTGTGTATAATTTTCTTTCTGTCAGTTTGTTTACTGGGTTTGAATTGGATTCAGGAATGATCATTTCTCAAGAATATTGATAGAAAATATTAGCATGCTATCATTGTCAAGTATACTTGTTAGACATTCCTTATTAGATTGGTACTTGCTGGAACCTTCAGCCAAGTAGAGTACAGCTCTGAGCTCTATCTGTTTTTGCCTGCGCCAATCACGTATAAGTTTAGTTACGAGATTATGAGTTCAAGGCTTCAAGCTCAAGGCTTTATTCTGCCGTAGTTTTCTTCTTTACAACTTTTCTTTGCGTGAATTGCGGAGTTAAAATTATGTTTCTAGACACTGATTAATAGATTTATTTCATTTAGGTCCAATTCGGAGGACCTACCAAGTTGGTGACGTCAACATCACAACTTATTATTGTGCTAAACAGAAGAAGATAATGAATGAGACAAACCTCAACAATGCTTGTTTGTCTTTTCACAAAGTTAATTTGTCATCATCTTAATTAAAAATTGTGACTTTCATTAATTTAATCTTATAAAAAAATATTTTAAAATGCAATTCTGAGAAGTCTTTGTCAAGAGTAGGGTTCACCTCATAAATTGGATTGAAACCCATTTACAAAATCCTAAAAATCTTGCATCCCATTTTTGATTTTAATCAAAAAGTGTTTAATTTGAGCTCAAAATGTTGATCCCATAACCCATTATTAGTGTTTAAACTTTAAAAGTTGTCTGTTGGATCTCTCGGCCAATAGCATAGAAAGACTGTATGTCTCCTAGGGGAAATCAGTTGACTCCCTCGGCCATTGAAAAACCAAGTCAAAATTTAAAGTTTCTTCCCTCCAAACAATGACATAAAAGCTTGGAAAACAGTAAAACGATTTAAAGTCACAACTCACAAGAAAAGTTTGAGAGGGAAACAATGAATTTATTACAGTAGTTGAGACTTTAGAGCATCAATGTCATAGTTTCCCTTTTATCTTGGCAAGGTGAAGTGTCATGGTGGTTGCATCAATTCTTAGGCCATTAAAAGTTGGCAGCATTAGATAGGAATGCAGAATTTACTTCTTGGGGAGGGAAAACACTTTACTATTTTCCTAGAAAATTTCAACTCCTCAAGGATCAACTTTCCCCAGAAAAAAACCAGGGAAGTTGAGAATTATGTTCACTCTAAGTACAATGAAACTGAGCAGGGTTTATATATGTATGCATGAAAAAAGAACAAGATGAAAATAAATATGAACTTGTTATAAATTTGCTGATAAGATCTACCCCATTGGTTAAAAAGTTATTTCAATCTATTGCTGATTGCTCAGAGTGTTACAGAGATTGTAAACATATCTGAAATTCTCTGCATCACTATTTCTAATTCTTTGTTCACCTAAATAAGACCTATAATATTACCCTCTTGCCTTCTCCCTGTGATTAACATAAAAAAACTTTGGAACCTTTTTATACTATGTAATAATATATATACTTTCTATGTATCATGTCTTCATTCTTTGCCACTTTCAAGTAACAGCGGGGGAGATCCTTCATCCGCGATGGTATGTACTTGCAGGAGACTTTGATTAACAAACAAGTGAAAAAGGGGCCGTATAAATTTTGGAGATGTCACCTTTCAACCGGTACTCTAAAATCCCTATTCTGTGTATTGCTGAGCCTAAATGACTGTTGAATTGTTGCCGCTAGCTACTTAGAAGCAAATGGACTATCTGGGAGATTAATTCCTTCACTGCAGATGTACAAACATCAGAAACATTCGTTAAAACCGTATAATAATATGCTAAGAGGTAGAAAATGTGTCAGGAAAAGGGAAGAAGGAACTAATTTTGTACCACTCCTGGTCAGTGTTGTTGTTGGTCTCTACATGCTTGGTTTTTTCATCAGATGCAGCAGTTGGGCTGAAAGCTTCAAATAGGTAATTGAAATCTGTTGAGGGAAAATTGAGTTGATCTGAATTGTGGAAAATGATAAGGCATTGTAAGGAATAGAAATAGCGAGGACACCAACTTAAAAGATTAGCTTATCAGCTAATGAGTTAGATTACCTGAGACTTTCAACCCATCGATGGAGTAGCCAAAGAATGACTGATTGGCCAGAGGCTTATGTGCCAAATGCATCTCAGATGGGCGCCTCCTCTCAAGTTCGAAGATTTGTTCCGGTTCTTCTATGTACTGTTTCCTGAACAACCTAGTTGTTGCATATCCTCTTGGAACTGATAAAAACATACATCAGATAAAAGAGCATCAATATGCCTGTAATAGAATCATTCAGCAGAATGATAAACAAGGTTATAACAAGAAGCTACATACTTGGGTGAAGCTCGGATTCCATGTCCACATATTGTGGAGAATAATACATTGGAGACTCAATTCTTTCCTGGTACTTCCTGCATGAAAATCAAACCTTATATATATGATGCAACATGGTGAATATGAATTAAATCACTAAACTTCTCAGAAACTGTCAGCAATTACAGTGAATGTTGTACAATCAATCAGCCTAGCACCAATCAAAAGGGCACAAAAAATGGTACAATTATATTTACCTGTCAACTAGCTTTGATTTTTCCCTGTAAGGTTTCACAAGAACACGAGCGCCACAGACATAATGAGGATTTCCTTTGTGCAAAATCATCTTAACAGTATCTGCACTGACAAAGGTTACAAAACCAAACATCCGTTTCTGTTGACAGGGAATCCTAACATCTTCGACTTGTCCAAAAGAGCTGAAATTAAACACAAGAAAAATAAGAATATATAATTACTGCAAATAAGCTGAAAAAGGCAAGAGCAAGAGGCTTCAAAATCATTCTACCTGAAATAGTTGGAGACATCATCTTCACTGAAAGTGCTCTCAGCTGGGAATGTGAGATATATCTGGCGTGATCCGCTACCACCCGGTCCCAGATCATTATTTCTATCATTTCGATAATCAATGTACTTTGGTGCATCTTCAGCCAAAATGACAGAATGCTGTCCATGAGGTCTGCAATTCAATCAAAAATATATTATGAGTCCATCAGTTGAATCTCAATTCTTTATTAGAAGACTTTTACTAAAACCTTACTTGTCAATTACTCGAATACTGTTTTTCAATCTGGCAAGAAGCTTTGTCAAACTGTATCCAGCTTTGCCATGCCTCTGGCTCTCAGTGAGATAACCATCTGCTTGAAGAACTTTACCATATTTCTCATAGTATAACAGAGGGAGAGATGCAATTGAAACTTCTCTTCTTGTTTTCAGGAGTTCAACCAGTTCCACTTCCAATTTCTCCAGTGAGTAAAGGGTTTCTTCATTAACAGCAGAATCCATTGAATTATGACTAAACATTTGCGGGAAGTTATCAGAGACCTGGCCATGGAAGTACCTACAGTTACTTCCATGCTTACAAAACCCTTTGTTGAAATAATGACAAGTCTTAACTGGAAATTCAGCCAGGTTTTGATGTCGCCGTCCTGTTCTTACACCAAGAGCAGGATCTGAGTAACAATAATCACTTGAAAATCCACCATTCCCCAAGTTTAAGGACTCCATTTGTTCCTCCAACCCCAAGAATTGAGATTGACTTTGCAGTTCATCCATGTACCCTGATGGCATAAAATCAGAATTGTGCTTGGCACTGGCAGCCAGTTGTTGCTCCCAATAGGGAGATGTGACTTGCATGTTTCTCGGAGACAAAAACGGCCTGGAGGAGACAGGTGGTGAAAAGGGAGTGAACTCTGAAGGGAATTCGGAACCAGGGGCCGGCGCCGAGTTCATCGAAGGCGATATAGGAGGAGAGCCTGATTTAAGAGCTAGCTGTTGCAGGTCAGCCTTGGCTTTGTAAATCACTTCCTGGATAACCATATCAGGACACATAGCCAACTGCACAATGTCTTGGTCACCTCGCTCTTGCAAAAGAAGATATCCTATAATTTTCGAGGCATTTTCGGGTTCAAGTTTCTTGATCCTATTGTACAAAACTTTTGTATAATCTGAAAATTCCATCCTGCATCTAAAAGTGTATCTGTCTGTTTAACCACTGCAGATAAAAAAAAGGGCAAGATCAAAAACTTATTACTAGTGCTTTACACGAACAATTAAAGAAAAATAAGTGCATCAAAGGGTCACTGCTATGGAATCTAATTATCATATTCATACTGATAAAAAAAATAAAGTAATAGCCAAAAAGGAATTTTACCTGTAAAGAATTACAGAACAACAACAATACAATAATAGGAAGATTAACACTTTTTTAGGTCAAAAGTATATAGAATCTATGTCTTCAGAGTTGCAGATCCAATTAAACAGCAGTAAAACACATATAAATAACCTAAAAACTAGACCGACCTAGCAATAAAAACTAGGTTTTTGTTTGTCCTTTTTTTTTTCCTTCCATGTCAGAGTCTAAGCAGAAAAGGGTACCTATTTCTGGAAAATTAATGTGTCACTAAAAAGAAAGAGAAGAACTTTTGCAGAATTTGCTCTTCAGTCTTTTAGTATGAAGAATATATATGTATGTATATTTTTTTAATTCTCTGTTAATTTAACACGGAAAACATATTTATTTAAAGAAACCAAATCTGATTACATCCCTTGAAAAGCTGCTAAGAATGCTACAAGCTTAGAACATTATCAGAATCAGAAATGGAATTTTATCTAAATCTGGAAACAAATAAAAAAAAATTAAGCATTTTTATACGTTGAAAACAAACCAAACATGGTAAGAAATAAAATCATTAAATACGCAGATTTCTTTTCCATAAACAGAATTAAAAAAAATGCAGAAAATAATTTTGAAGAGTCCAGGAATTTTCTAACAACTCAAACACCAGACGTGAGAAAATCAGAAAACAACAGATAAGAACTCATCAAGAAACCAAAATTTTAAAAACACAGCACATTTAAGATAATCTCTTCCAAAAAACACACACAAAAAAAAAAAAAACCCTTTGAAGAGTTCATTACAAAGATTCATATTCCAACTTACCAAACCAAATATTTTGAGTCTTTAAAGTTGCAAAAGCTGATAGCAGAAAGCAGAGTTACAAGAAGAACTCAGGAAGAAGAACAAGATGAAGCTGTTCTTCTAACAACATATTTGAACTCTTTGTGTCTCACTCTCATGTGTGTTCCTAACTGTACATATGGTTTGGTTTCTCTCTAAAGAACCTGAAGACAAAAGCTACTGTAATGTCTTTGAACTTTGAACTTGAATTCAAGTACTTTGCTAACTTTATATAAAGGATATAAATGATTATTTCTTAAAAAATATTAAAATAACTTTTTTTAGAAAAAAAAATAAATTCAATCATTAATGAATTTGAAGAACTTATAAAAGAATGTAAATCTTTACAGCTAGATTTTATAATGAGTCAGTCACAGAGAATTAAGGCAGTATAATTTCCTTGATTTTCGATTTTAATTATAACAGCTTGGACTATCTAAATGACATAAATAACCTTTGTTTTAAAAGTAACAAAAATAAACATAAAAAATTTAAACCCCAATTAAAAAGTAAATTTCGGAAATTCCAATGTGCTTAATTTAGATTTCCCACTACACATGTCGGCAATTTGAATCTCTTGAGTGGCACAAACGTGGTTTTTATTTTGTCTTTTAAGGAGATAATCCTCCTTAATTATGCATCGTCCATTCATTGATGATTTATATTAAATCAACGGTCTTGATTTGTTGAAACCATGGGAAGACATACACCTTTAGACATATGCAACCCAATGAGCATTTACTATTTATTATTAATTAATAATTCGTGTCAAAATTTAAATAAAAAGTTTTCCATACTTATTTTTCAATTCATAACACATTAACACTTAAAAATAATAATGTGTGAAAAGAAAGTAAGAAACAAGTAAAAATGAAAAACGAAAGTAGAATTAATTATGAGGACAGATTGGTAATTAAAGAAGAAGGTGAGGTAGATTTTAGGAATTAGAAGGGGGAGGGGGCTTATTCAAGAAGGTGGTGGTGACCATTTCTACAGGCTGGATATGTGGGGCTCACAGGTCAAGGAAAGAGGAAATTCGAAGAGATTAATTAATTTTGATAATTAGTAATCAATTAAGTAATTAATAATTTTTAATTGTAGTAATTAAATTTTAAATAAGAAATTAAGATATGAGATTTTAGAGAGAATCGGGCTTTTCTGTTGTGATTAATTGATTATCTCCGGATCTTACTTGCTTATTTCTTTTGACTCGATCATTTTCAACTCTTTGCTAATTCTATATATATAGTATATAATTAAATAATAATTTATATACAATAACATGATATATGGTTTTTAATTTATTTACTATTAATATTTTAATTAGCTTTAGATTAATTATATGATCAACCCGATAAATGATTTGATATATTTATAACTCTTAAATTAAATGGGAATTCAAAAAATCATTATAGGAAGAAATTAAGGCTATGGAAACATTAGTCATGAAAGGGTAAAGAAAAGGTTAATTAATTACTTATAAAAGTATATGTAGATGCCTAGATGGTACCAATCACTCCCTCCGTCTCATATTATCTGTCCCTTTTGGGTTAAAGTTTCCTAACTTTGACCTTTAATTATAAAAAAAAAATTATATAAAAATAAATTTTAAAAAATTATGTTTTGATTAAGTTAAGTCTTAAGCTTTTCAAAACATATTTTTTTGAAATTTGATTGTATATATATTTTTTGTAATTAAAGGTCAAATGTATGATTGATTTGACCCAAAAGGGACAGATAATATGGGACAGAGAGAATATTATTTTTTCACATTTTTTTTCTTTAGTTTAGAAAACGTTAGGTATAGCAAGCTTTGGTTAAAAAATCATGATTGTTAATAACAGTGCTCAAGGAAGGTTTGTGTTTTTTGGTCCCAAATGTCTTAAACTAACTTGTTTAATCAAAGTTTGAAGGGAATTTCGAGGTAGATATGTAATAGGATGTTTTTATCTAAATTCTTCCATGGAGGGTTTGATTTTGATGTGATGAAGAAGAAGAAGAAGATAGATGATATGAAATAATTGGTAGTTTTAGTTGTTGGGTCATTATCTCTATCATTTCAAGATAACCCTGGAAAATTTTAGCAAAGCTAGCTCTTTGATTTTATCTTTTCCAACCAGCAGCAAGCAAAACAAGCTTGTCAACCAATTCATGTCCTCTTAATTTGAAACCCAAATTCATATGATATTGATTAATAAGGTTTAATCAAATATTTTGTTGTTCTCAATAGTTCGATGATTAAGAGTTTGAGTTCGAATCTTAAGAAGACAAGCATGACATACTTTATGAGATGGGAGAATACTACTATATACTTCATTTTTATTAATTGACTTTATTTTAAATGGTGTCATGTAAATTTTTCCTCGATAAATATGAATTCCATTTCTTGTTATTATAAAATAAATATTTTTCCATATCAACAAAAAAAAGGGCAAAGGTCTCCAAGGTACAATATTAGTACTTCATGATGATTCTTTAAAGAAAATGGAGTAATAAACAAGTACAAGAACTTTCTAAACAAAGATATAGAAGTAATGACTAATGAGATGCTATTGTCTATTGAGCTATATTAATTACTTTAAACAAAAATAATTAAAGAGAAAATCATTACTGATTAAACAAATAATGGTTAGAAAAAAAATAAATGAGTTGATAGCACCTACTTTTGTTTGTTTCTCTCCAACAATAATTCATGAAAAAAATATTTAAAAATCCCCCATGGGTTTGCTTTTGTTTATGCTTACGCCCCTACTACAAATCAATCCCTTTCCATTGGCCGGTATACAAAATGTATATAATTCAAATTCCATCCACTTTTAATTATGAAATAATATAAAGAAGTAGCTTTGTTTATTTAGACACACTTATCTTTTTCATTATAATCAACTTGACAATAGCTTATTATATATGATAATAATATATACTTGCTCTCTATACATGACTATATTAATTAAGGACAAAATCCCTAGTTTATATTACTATTGAAAAGATTGTGATGGTTGACATTAATTAATTATATATATATATATATACACACTAATTGTAACAAATTAAGGTTTACTAATTGAATTACTAATTGAATGGTGGATTATTGGATACAAATTAAGATATATAATAATTCTTAATTAGAGATCTCAAATAATATAAAAAATCAAAGCCAACTTAGTCTTTATCAATTGACATGTACCTTAATAATAAAAAAGATGTCCATGAGTAGAGAATGTGCATATTACATACATATATATGCACTTA
Source organism: Corchorus olitorius (assembly GCA_001974825.2). Taxonomy (NCBI): domain Eukaryota; kingdom Viridiplantae; phylum Streptophyta; class Magnoliopsida; order Malvales; family Malvaceae; genus Corchorus; species Corchorus olitorius. The sequence goes on from AWUE01014269.1 coordinate 85,732, forward strand.
TTTATAGAGTCGAATTTTCAAATCTACAATTAAAATAAATGAATATATAATGCTAATGTTAAGGTTATTGTATAGTGCTCTCTCTCTCTCTCTCTCTCTCTCTCTTACACACACACAAATATATATATATATATATATTCGTCTTTTTAATTTATCATTTCCATTATCATAATCATCAAAAGTTTATAAGTTTTGCATACATGAATGTGATATTGGGATATTTGAAATAATAATCCTACATGATTTTAGAGTTAGAATTATTAGAAGCAAAACCCAATCATTCTTGTTCTGTATAGTATATAGGAACATAGGTAGGCTATAAAGTTTGAAATATATATGCAAATATATAGGGAATAAGGTACAAAACTTTGACATATATTTTAGTATAAATTAAAACATATAATATAAAACTCAATAATTATACCCTATTTATAGTCAAACTTTAATATGGCTATAAGAGTTCCTTTTGCTTACTAAGCTTTCCTTTCCTCATTATATCACTTTTGCTTAGCTGCTTCACATGTTTTCACCTAATCATTGCTAGCTTTCCAGGCAACATATGGTTCATGTTTGAAAAACAAGGCCAAAAAGTATGGAAAAGCTAACCTAAGCAAAGAAGCGGGAGAACCCATTTTTCCCCTCCAAATAATGCATCAAATCTTTATCTTCTTATGTCTATAATATATTTGTTGTTTAATTAGAGTCATTTGATGCCCCAAATTAAGTCATTCCGAAACGTTTCTTTTTTGACCTATATATAAAAGAGCAAATGAACCCCATTGCCATGTTAGCTAGGGATTTAAAATGTTAGTAGTAGTTAACTGAACTACCCCAAGCAAAGACAGATAGGGGGGAACCGCAATTAATACAAGCATTCCCTTTTTATTCAACTACTAGGTGTGAGTAATTTGGCCTTAAATGTAAAAAGCTTTCTCCAATAAACTGGATGGATTTGTTATCCGATATTCAGATTGGGTCTTATTAAATCTAGAAACGAATTATATCAGACTCCAACATATTATCTATTTCTTTCATTTACAATGATTGAATCTAATATCTTAATTAATTCAACATCAACATTCCTACAATGCCCAAACGAGAGTATACATGGAAGTAGAGGGACATATGCCTTTGTGCTCTCAAAGTCTCAAACTTTTACTAATATAAATAGTTTAATTACAAGTTTACGAAGAAATTTTATATATTCATATCAAAGCACATCTTTATAGTCAAAGATTTAAAATATTTGAAACCTATGAGAAAATGATGGGATGGATCAGGTGGAAACCAGGGGAAAAGGTTGACGACAATTAATATTATCAATCCATGGCAAAACTAGATTATTGAGACAATGAAAGAGAAGATTTAAAACAATTTTCGAACCGGGGTTTCATGGTCAATCATGATCAATAAAATCTAAGTCATTGTTACTGTAGAATGATCGATACCCAAATCTTTGCACTGATTAAATTATTCATCCTAACAAGTTTGGGAGAAAACCATTGACTTGGCAAAGGTCTATTGTCCGACATATTTTAATTTTTAACCTTAATAACTCAGCAACCGTCTCCAAAAAACTAGAGAAAACAAATAATTTTAAAGTGAAAAGCACAAAATTTTTAATTAAGGTTGTCTCACAACTTGTATATAGATTCATAAAGAAGTTAATCACATAAACACTAAAATGGGCAAATTATTCCCAACGTGTTATAGGAAGATAATTTAGGTATGACATGACCTTAAATGTGCAACCACTAACATGTGCCAATTTGATTTTACAATTATGATCCATGGGCAAGTAAGTTCATATCATTGAGTTACGTCAAGACCTTAATCGATTACTTCATATATATACATCCATATATACTAAAATTTAGGTAAATTACACGACCATTCTTCGTAAGTGAGTCAGACGTTCGGATGCAGATAAAAAAAAAAGTTTCGAAATTTCGACTTGACACCTACCTACCGTTTGTTATAATGTCTCAAAATTAAGGAACTAATTAATTTTATCCAACAAATAAAAAAAAAGTGGGAAGATAATCAAAATGCCCAAACTTGAACTCATGATGTTATCCCAACTGTGTTAACATATTCATGCGGTGAGAGGACAATATCTTATATATACAACCATAAGATGGGCCATAGGCCACATGATCAAATAACCAATAACATTACATCTTTGTCAACATCAAAAACACACATATATGAATTTATTATAAGGATGTGTGGTCTTCATCAGAGGCCTATATATATCAAATGATCCAATTCTTATTGTTGGATACAATTTGGGTCCCATGAAAAAATTGGTCGGCTTATCTATATTGACTCTTTCTGATGTTGATTTACACTGAAAAAATGTCTGGTTTTTGATCATGACATTTTTTGTTTCTTCACTTCCAAGTTGTTAAAATTGGAGGTTGAAACAAGTTTTCTATTGGGCCTATTAACAAGGACCCGATTAAATTGGGTTTCTAAACTAATTTGGGCCTATTTGACCCAAATCATAATTGGGCTTATATTTATCAAGATGCCCAAATAAAATCCAATTCGAACCCGAATTCCGTTACCCGTTTTAATTAGGAAAAATAAATAAATTAAGAAGAAAGAGGAAGAAGAGAGGAAGAGCAAACTCTTGCAGCAGGCCAGCAAAGCCGGTGCAGAAAACTAAAATAAAAATATTTTCCAGATTGCCACAAAAACGACTTCATTTAGAACAAGGAAAAAAAAGAAAAGAAAAGAACGACGTAAGTAAATTTTTTTTTTTCCCTTTCTAGTGTTTTAAGCTTCGTCTTCTCTCGATCTGCAATTTCCGAATTAAATCCTCTTCTCTCTTTAGATCTCTCGTCGGAAGAAATCTCCTCAACACGTCGTCGTTCAATTTTGATCTGGAGATTCTCGGTTAGATCTTCGGTGGCCCTGCAACTGAAGCTGTGTGCGCCGCTGATATCGACGACGGTTAGTTCAACTCTCTTTTTGACCTTTTCGGTGTGGACACTGTGAGAATTTTGCTTGTTTTTGAATTGGATAGTTCGGGGGTTTTATGAAGATAATTTAGTCTAAAATGAAGCTTAGTTAGTGTAGATTAAATGAATTTCTGGATTGGTTAGATTGGAATTCAGTTGATGAGTGATTAGAAATTTGAATCTGAACTCTGCTTTAGTTTGAATTTGGATCGGTATTGGATTAGAAGTGTTGAATTCTGTATGAATTAGTTGCAATCGAATTGAATTTCGATTGTTCTAGACTATTGTGGGAACTTGTTGTCACTGTTAAACTGGGTTTTGCAGTCATGATGCAAAGATTCATCATAGTCTTTCCAAGCTTAATTATGTTATATAGGGGATCTTTAAATCAGTATAGTTGTAGTTGTTCGTGAGTTGCAAGTTAATTCATTGATATAGGTGTGCGTCAGGTAAGCTTTTTGCCTTAGATTCAAGGATTTGGTTGCAAGTTTCTTTTTTAAAACTATGGGTGGCATGGAAGTTAATCATGGTGGCAGGCAGTTACTATTCCTAGATGATACTATCATGTAACATTCAGGGAGGCTGTGGTACTCCTTTCACACCTTTAAGTTCTGGGTTGCATGGAGTTAATTAGCCAATATTGTTGAAAAAAGTGTTAACTTGAAATATATTTTTAGCTGTTTCAGGTTTGATGATGTCTGTGAAAATTCTTGCTTTTTGCGGGTCTGTTTAGGGTAAATGTACTGTTCTTCCACTGAATGCTCACTACTTGCTTTTATATCTCTTGGCAGGTTTAGTTGGGAGAGATTGCCTGTTAAGTAGTAGACGTAGTCATCTTGTTGAAAACCATGGGGACTCAGAATCCGGGTTGTCCAAATTTTCCCATGAGGCCTTCCTCTACACCTTTTGCTTCTGCTCCTCCGACTATGACCCCTTTTTCATCGTCTGGTCCTGTGGTAGGATCAGACACCAGCAATTATAGACCTACTCCACCTGGTGCTCCCCCAAATGTGACACCTTTCTCATCAGCAGGACCAGCAGGTGGACCTTCTCGCTTTAGTGATCCATCAGTTCCATCTCCACCCATAACATCTGTCCCACCTGCTGGGGCACCTTATCAGAGATTTTCAACACCGCCGTTTCCTTCAACAGCTCAGGCCCCACATGCTCGTGCACCACCTGTGGGACAGCCACCATTTCAACCTCCTGCAAGTCAAATATCAGCTCCACCAGTTTCTTTCCAGCCACAGCCGCAAGTACCATCAGTACCAATGGGATCGCCACCACAAACTACAAATTTTCCTCCTTCCAGTGGGAATGTTCCTCAACCATCAGATTCGTTCTTTTCAGGGCCTCGACCCAATTTTCAGCCAACTTTCCCTCCTCCAGATTCATCTATTACTGCTAGCAAATCCGCTTTCCAGCAGCCTTTCCCCGGATATCCAAGCAAGCAGCCTGCAGTTTCACAACCACCATCACCTTTTCCTGCTCAGCAAGGAAGTTTTATGCAGCCTCCACCACAACAACCTTCTCCCTTTCCTGGTCAGCCAGGGACCTATGTTCCTCCTCCACCAGTGGTAGCTCCTTTGGGCTACCAGTCAAGGGACCAAATGCAGCATCCAGGCTCTGCACCTCCTATTGGTGGCTTTCATAGCTTGGCAGAAGATTTTAATTCACTATCTCTTGCATCTATGCCAGGATCAATTGAGCCAGGACTTGATTATAAAACACTTCCTAGGCCATTGGATGGTGATGAGGAGCCAAGGTCGTATGCCGAGATGTATCCTATGAACTGTGATCCTAGATACCTACGGCTTACTACAAGTGCTATTCCAAATTCACAGTCTTTACTTACAAGATGGCATTTGTCTCTTGGAGCAGTTGTCTGTCCTCTTGCAGAGCCTCCTAAAGGGGTAAGTGTCTCAAGAATCAATATCAGTTCACCTTGAGGTATAATTATTTTGTTAAAGACTCATGTTTTTCCTGTCAATTACTGTTTTTTCCGATTCAGGAGGAAGTGCCAGTAATTAATTTCACTTCAACTGGTATTATCCGTTGTAGAAGATGTCGGACTTATGTGAATCCCTATGTCACATTTACAGATGGTGGAAGAAAGTGGCGCTGCAACATCTGTGCTTTACTAAATGATGGTAAGCTCAACTAACTTGAGAATATATGTCAATGGTTGAAAGTGAAATGAATTTCCTCAAGTGTTTCTAGTTGTGACTGATTTGTATGCAATCCTTTCATTGCCTTACATTATTGTCTCTGTTATCTGCATGATCTTTTGTCTTGGTATGTCAAATACTGTTCGAGGGATGAGCTAATCCCTTTGTTACAGAGACTTGCATGGACAATATATATCAGTTTTCTTGCAAACTATGAATTTATTTTCCTGGTAAATCTCCTTAATAGTTGGAATTACAAAACAGTTATGCTTATTGATTCAACTTTCATGTGCAGTTCCTGGTGAGTATTTTGCCAATTTGGATGCCACCGGCACAAGAATTGATTTGGATCAGCGGCCTGAGCTTACAAAAGGCAGTGTTGAGTTTGTTGCACCAACTGAATACATGGTGCGGCCTCCAATGCCGCCGCTATACTTTTTTCTCATTGATGTTTCAGTATCTGCAGTAAGAAGTGGTATGATTGAGGTAAGGATCTTCTTTAGGTCTGTTTCTTATGTTCCATCCATCTCAAAATGTGTTGTAATAAAGCATTGTGTTAGTGATTTTAATGACACAGATTAAAATTGGTCATGTGAATCGACAACATGTTAAATAACTTGAGCTTTTTAGATATTGTACATAAAATGCTGGGTTTGGGTTATTTAGCCGTGCCACAATTGGTCTCAAACATGTCAGTAATGTAATGCTTGCAGGATACTTTTCCTTTGTATGGTATCAGTAAAAAGAAAAGAAATATGCCAGTCACCTTTGCTGGTATCATTAGAGGTTGTTGTCTGAAGTGCCCAATCATAGTTGATTAAATAAGTAATTTTGGGTCAGCATACTTTTCTGATCTGGCCTTTTGGTGATAACTTGTACCTTGATAGGCCATGATGCTCTCTCTCTCTTCTTTATTTCTTTGTATACATATGTTAATGATTTCTGCTTGCTTACAACATATCTAACAGGTTGTTGCTCAAACTATCCGTTCATGTTTGGATGAGCTGCCTGGTTTCCCCAGAACGCAGATTGGATTCATTACTTTTGATAGCACAATTCATTTCTACAATATGAAGGCAAGTGACTTATGAGATCAGCGGAAAAGTTCTTCAAAGATGCCTCAGTACTTTTATCATAACCTTGGGTTTTTTTGTCTCTGCAGTCCTCCCTTACACAGCCTCAGATGATGGTAGTTTCAGATCTGGATGACATATTTGTCCCGTTGCCAGATGATCTCCTGGTCAACTTGTCTGAATCAAGAAATGTGGTCGAAGCATTTCTAGATAGCTTACCAACTATGTTTCAAGACAATGTTAATGTGGAATCTGCTTTTGGTCCTGCACTTAAAGCGGCATTTATGGTTATGGTGTGTTGTTTTCTCCACGATTGCTACTATGAGCTCCCAAGATTTTTTCTTTTCCTGCTTGTTTCTTTCTGATGATTCTATTATCTAATAATTGTTTAACCACCACTTTATTGCAGAGTCAACTTGGAGGAAAGTTGCTAATTTTCCAGAATACATTGCCTTCCCTAGGGGTGGGGCGCTTGAAGTTGCGTGGAGATGATCTTCGTGTATATGGAACTGATAAAGAACATACATTGAGAATACCCGAAGACCCATTCTACAAGCAAATGGCTGCTGATCTTACAAAGTACCAGATAGGGGTTAATGTTTATGCTTTCAGTGACAAATATACTGACATAGCTTCCTTAGGTATAAAAATCACTGCCCATTTTCTTCACTTCAAGTTAAAATTAGTATTGAAGCCTTTAACAGCTTTAAATCGTACTTGATGTCTCTTTTATTAATTTCCATGTAGGGACCCTCGCAAAATATACTGGAGGCCAAGTATATTATTATCCAAGTTTCCAATCGGGCATTCATGGAGAGAAGTTGAGGCATGAATTATCCAGAGATCTCACTAGGGAAACAGCCTGGGAAGCTGTTATGCGCATAAGATGTGGAAAAGGTCTGCTCATTTTCTGTTATTGTTGAATTTACTGGTAACTCAATGCAATTAAGTCTTAATTCCAATGTAGTTGGGTTTGCCAGATCATGTTCTACTTCACTCTCTATGCTGAGTAGGGCACATAGAGAATGCTACCTTTTTTTTTAGTGTGTATATATACATTCTTTTCCCCATGAGTTTGTGATAATTCTTGCCATTTGGAATTGCACCAGGAGTTCGATTCACATCTTATCATGGGAACTTTATGCTGAGGTCTACAGATTTATTAGCACTTCCGGCTGTAGATTGTGATAAAGCATATGCAATGCAGTTATCCCTGGAGGAGACATTGCTGAACACTCAGACTGTATATTTCCAAGTCGCTTTACTGTATCCTTTCAGTGGGAGGCTTAGTATGATGTGTTTCTTTTACTAGTTGCTGTTAATTTTATAGATATATCTCTTTCTTTGCATATCTGCAGGGTCATATACTGAACCTTTAGTCTGTATGTTTCATCTCTAAATTTCGTTAGTTTGCAAGCCACAACTGGATTTGCATCAATTTTTTCTTTCTGCATCAAGCTTATGGAAACCATATCGATCTTAATTTTTTTGGTTTAGTCCCTTGTTTGCATGTAGAATTTGGGTTACTTATAGAAGTTGGGTTTCCATGTTTCTTTAACAATCTAAAGATATACTGCATCTTGTGGCGAGAGGCGTATCAGAGTACATACAGCAGCTGCCCCAGTCGTTTCAGAACTGGCAGAGATGTATCGTCAGGCTGACACTGGTGCCATTGTGTCTTTGTTTTGTAGGTTAGGTAAAGTCAAACAAAACCTTGTGCAAGAGATGCTATTATTTTGGTGAATCTTGGTTTTGAGGGTCCTTTATATCTTCTAATTAACTGATTTCTTGCAGCAATTGAGAAAACTTTGACCAATAAACTTGAAGAAGCTAGAAATACTTTGCAACAGAGGATTGTAAAAGCACTCAGAGAATACCGAAATCTCTATGCTGTGCAGCATCGCTTGGGAGCTAGGATGATTTATCCGGAGTCTCTAAAGTTCTTGTGTTTGTATGGTTTAGCACTCTCAAAATCAATACCTCTAAAAGGAGGATATGCTGATGCTCAGCTTGATGAACGCTGTGCAGCAGGTTTCACCATGATGGCATTACCTGTTAAAAAGTTGTTGAAGCTTTTATATCCTAGCTTGTTTCGAGTTGATGAGTATCTTTTGAAGGTAAAAGATTTTGTTCCCTTATGATAATACTTAATTAAGGATGTAGATTTTGCAAACTCAATATCGGTCCTTGTATCTGCAGCCATCTGCTCAAGGTGATGATTTGAAAAACATCATGAAGAGATTGCCATTGGTTGCAGACAGTCTAGATTCAAGAGGCCTATATATATATGATGATGGGTTCCGCTTTGTTATATGGTTTGGTAGAATGCTTTCACCTGATATAGCTAAGAATTTACTAGGGGCAGACTTTGCGGCAGAATTATCGAAGGTACGATCTCGTAGCCTACCCATATGGTTATAAGATTGTTGGATACTATGTTTTATCTGCTTTATTGACCATCTTATATATGAAGTATATTGATAAAAATAGTCTTTGCCAATACAAAGGATATTGATACTGCTGTTGGTATTCAACACAAAAAAAGAATTAGACTTAAATGCTGTCCTGTCCTCAATCTCTGCCTTGAGTACAATGTGCATAATATGAATGATGAGTAAAAAATCGAAGTGACCTTATTCTGAAGGTCTTAAGTATCTATAAATGAATTTCTATTGCAGCCATTGACTATAGCAAAGCAATCTAAACTAGCTGTGGATTGCTTTTTTTGATGGTTCTTTTGTATTTTGAATCTTGTGTACATGCACATTCGTTTCTCCCAGATATAACCTGTGTCTTTGACCTTCCCATGGCGGGCTGCACCATCATGTTCTTTATGTTTCCTTTTCAAAAATCAGGTTAACCTAAGGGAGTACGATAATGAAATGTCGAGAAGGCTGATTGGGGTATTGAAGAAACTTAGAGAGAGCGATCCTTCCTACTATCAACTTCCTTATCTTGTAAGACAAGGTGAGCAACCCAGGGAAGGTTTGCTGCTTCTTGTAAATCTTCTCGAGGACCAGATGGGGGGTACCAGTGGTTATGCTGATTGGATAATGCAAATACACCGGCAAGTCCAGCAGAACGCATAATAATATACAGGTAATCATTCAGAACCATTTTAGGTCCAGTTTTAGCTAGACACACGTGGATTCATTTTGAATCAGCAGAATTGATGATTTATCACGCTTCATAGTCATTCTACATGAAGGTGGTTTATTATGGAACAAAATTCTTATACGAATCATGACTTGCATTGTTTTTGCAGGTATTCATGGTCTTGTTGTTCGATGGTGTCCATCCACGACGTGTATCAAATGTCAAAGTTGCCGGTGAATTCAGACTCTGGTTATATTCTCAAAAAGCTTGGGTGTTGAATTAGATAGAAGAGAATCACCCGAAAGATTCAGAAAACAAAATTTATTTGTTCATTACAAGATTCAATAACTAGGGGGAAAAGAATGTGATTCTAGCAATACGTTATTGCACTGCTTTCATATTCAAGTGCGAAAACATTAAAAATTTTTGTAGTGTGACCGATTAATTATTGCCACCAATTTTTGTGTCATAAGCTTTTCTTTTGTCCGAAGAACCTTAGGTTTTGTTTAGAAAGAGGACTGGTGACCAATCGACCGAACATTGGTTGCAATATTGTTCAATGTTTAATATACCTTGAAATTTTAATTGCTGTCTTTATTTTTTCATCATTACTCGGCTTTGAATGAATAATCAATCGTAGGTTAGTAACTATATAAATCTCTCGTTATTTATCCAAAATAAAATGGAAAAAAAAAGAAAGACACTGTCGGTTCCCGGTGGCAATGTTTCATGCTTAAAATTTTATTTTTAATTAATTAATTAATTAACAAATTCGTAAATCTTATTTTTTTTATTTTTTATTTTTTTTAAAAAAAACCCCACAAAAATAAATGAAAAGAAACAGGAACAGAAACTTCTGTAAAGTGTGAACAGCCGGGGGTGCTGGGAGTTAGGGAACTCTGAAACTGAAACAACTTTGCGTACAGACGTAAAATCTAGGACGGCGGAATCTCTTCGATTACGACTATGATTTCTTCCAAATATCTTCAAATTTCAACATCTGTTTCAGAAACGGTACTTTCTGCTCTGCTCCTTTCTATGCCCTTCTCATGTTTTATTCATATATCTGCAGACTGATCCCATCAATTTTCATTTTTGATATATCCTATTGAAATTCCAATATCAAAAATTGATTCTTTATAGATAGATTGATACGAAATTCTTCCTTGGGATGTTGTTTTTCATGTTTTTGCTTTCCTGTAAATTTACAGACTTTCATGGTTTGGGATCGTTGTTTCAGGCTGAAATCCGCTAAATTGGTGAATTGGAGGACAAAAGAGGTCAGAAAAAATGAAACCAAATTGGGAAGAAGCATTGATTCGCTTTGAAACGGTGATTGATTGTGGTACTGAGGCTAATCGTATAAAAGCCATAATCAAATTGGCCCAGCTATCGAATAAAGCCCCTGATTATATATTAAGCCAGACCATACCGATTCTTGCTAACCTTGTTGTTGATCATAGTTCAAATAATTCGAGTCCTTGTCTTCGAGAAGTAGTTGTTTATTGTTTGAAATGTATTGCTCGTCAGGGAGATGGCAGTTTGGCCACAGAGATAGGTCAGTCTGGTGCATTGCTTTCAATATTGAGGTTTTTGCCAGAATCTGATGGTAGTTTTCAAAGAGTTTGCATAAAATGCCTCTGGTGTCTTGTTAATTTTGGTAATGGGAATCGTGATATTGTTGCTAGGAATGGTGGTTTGGAGATTATTATTAACTTGTTAGAGTCGTCTGTGGATAGTGTTAGGCGGTACTTGTTGGAGATTTTGAGTTCATTATCATTGCTGAGAGAGATAAGGAGGGGACTTGTAAATTTAGGTGGGCTTGGGTTTCTCGTTGAGGCAGCTAGTTGTGGTCATATGCTATCTAGAGAAAGAGCTTGTCAAGCAATTGGGTTGCTTGGGGTAACAAGGCGAGCTCGGCGTATGCTTGTTGAGTTGGGTGTTATACCTGTGTTTGTGGAGTTGCTTCGAGTTGGAGACAGTGCCATGAAACTGGTGGCAGGCAATTCCCTTGGAGTGATTTCAGCTCATATGAATTACATTGGCCTTGTTGCTCAAGCCGGGGCTATTCCATTGTTTGCTGAGCTTATTCAGGGACCTGAACCTCTTGGCCAGGAGGTTGCAGAGGATGCATTCTGCATATTAGCTGTTGCTGAAGAAAATGCGGTTTCAATAGCTGAGCACTTGTTGAGAATCCTTAGGGAAGGCAATAGCGAGGCAAAAGCTGCAGCTGCTAATATTGTCTGGGATTTGTCAGGTTACAAGCACACAGTATCTGTTGTAAGGAACTCAGGTGCTATTCCTTGTCTGGTTGAGCTTTTGGGGTCTCAGAGCAGTGAAGTAAAAGAAGCGGTATCTGGAGCTATTGCTCAGTTGAGTTATAATGAGGCAGATCGAGAGGCACTAATCGAATCGGGAGCTTTTACCCATCTCCTTGAATTGTTACATGATGATTCAGAGGAGCTGAGGGATAACGCTGCGGAGGCTCTTATCAATTTCTATGAAGATCCACTGCTGCATGACAGAATATCTGAGGTAGTTGACGTTCCTGCATTTCGGAATATGCAAAACAGACTTTTTAGAATTGGTGCTTATGATGATCATACTGTTGATTCTATGAGACGAATGAGTATAGAGCAGCTGACTAGGGACCCTGATCTTATCTAATTTGTTCATTTTTGTGTAAATATTGGATTGATACCGTGTCTTCTGTAAACTTGCATTTTGATAGTTAGTATGGTGCTATAGTATAGGTTTTGGAAATCATCAAATCAAGCAAATAAACAAAGCAATGGCTTAGTTTTATTTTTCGATTCTCTCATTTTCCTGTGTTTCAATTACAGTTCACCGCCTTGTAATTGCAGATGGCGCGCATGGCTGTTTATCTATTACGGTATTTGCCAAAATTTGAAAAAGTGGATCATTATTTGTAGTAAGCTCATAATTACTGAAGAAGTTGATGACAAAAATGCATTTGAATATAGCATTCTTTGAAGTTTTCAGAAATTGGAGGCGTAATGTTGGTTGTCAGTTCATCTTCATATTGGCCTCAAACATTTTTGTAACTTTCTTTTAAGAAAAAAACTTTGTTTCATTCAGAAGTAAAATATGAAACAAACACAGTCAATGGAACTTACTGGTCTTCTAAGTTAGTTAGGCCAAAACTTTTGTTGACCCAAAATCCCAATCAATGATCAATCCTAATTGACAGGTCTTCGTAGTCGGTTTGTCTCGTTTTAATGCGTTCTCTAAGGGCAAACAAAATGCTCTTGGAAAAAAGAAAGCAATAAAGAGCATTAACCAAATGAAGTAGATTGACATAGACAAAATTGTGGAAAATTTAGCTCAATTAATCCAACAATACATACATTACTTAAGCGACTGCCCTGCCTGAAGTTTAGGACCACTTTCTTGTGAATTGTTTTTAGGGAAAACTTGAAGACCAGGCAAATTTCTATTTGATCATACATATCAAATTTTGTGGCTGAAAACTTAACTGGCTATTGAGCGACAAGTCTTTGCCTTATTCACCACTGCACGACTTTCATTTCGAAAATGACAATAATTGTGGAAACTTTCGTATGAATACTGTTTACTATTTATGGGTAAAACTCTTCCAACAATGGTTTTCTCCATTCACAAGACTCAAACTGAGACCTTGTTTAAGGGGAACAAGTGCCAAACCACTTGAACCAACCACACGTTGGTAAAGCTGCTCTTTCTTTGAGATTTATATGATTGATATATTATCACTGGAAAGCTTGTACATACTCGTGCTCACCATTAAAAATATTCATAACTATAAACTTTGTTGGTAAGAAAGATGTTGCGGTTACTGAGAGCCTACCAATACCATTTTCTCTTGCTTGCTTTGTTTTTCTTGAGCTCTCAAGCTAATCCTTCACCATCGTCTTCTTCAACCAAACAATTGTGCTCTGAGGAAGAAGCTGCTGCACTGATCCAATTCAAGAGCTCTTTTTCCATTGATTCTGCTGAGTATTGTGGTGGCATTAAATCATATCCAAAGACAGAATCGTGGAAGGAAGGGACAGATTGCTGCTCATGGGATGGGGTAACTTGTGATGAAATAAAAGGTCAAGTGATTGGCCTTGACTTGAGTTGCAGTTGTCTGAAAGGTAGAATCTCTTCAAATAGCACTCTCTTCCATCTTCGACACCTCCGGGAACTCAATCTAGCCTTGAACGATTTCAATTATTCCAAGATGCCATCCAAGTTTGGAGGGTTTGAAAGTCTAGTGGAACTCAACCTCTCTAGCACACATTTTGCTGGACAAGTTCCATCCCAACTCTCCTACTTGTCAAAATTGGTTTCACTTGATCTCTCTGGGAATGGGAATTATGATGATGATGATCTAGTACTTGACAATGATACTTTGGAAAGACTTGTTCGGAACTTAACAGAGATGAGACAACTCCATCTTGATGAACTCAACATGTCTTGTGTTAATCCTAGTGCCTTGATGAACCTTTCCTCATCTTTAAGCTCTCTTCGTCTCAGTTTCTGTGATTTGCGAGGGAATTTTCCAGAAAACATTTTCCTCCTGCCAAACCTCAAGTACCTCGATTTAGGATGGAATCAAAACCTCAATCTCAAATTCCCAGAGCTGATCAATCGCAGCAGCCCTCTCCAACTTTTGGATCTATCAAAACTGTCCTTGTCCAAGGATGATTCCATCAGCAGCTTACAGTCCCTGAAAGATTTGAATCTAATAGGTACTTCTTTCTCAGGAGGAAGAGGATTCCCTGCCTCAATCATGAATTTATCATCTTTGGAGCATTTGGATGCGAATGACGCATACTTCTCTGGAGCCTTTGGAGGAGGATTATTGCCCGATTCAATCGGGAATCTTGTTTCTTTGAAGTATTTGGATCTTTCCAATTGCAACATGTCAGGACCACTTCCTATATCATTGGGGAATCTCTCTCAACTCACTAAATTATCCCTGTCAAATAACAAGTTCAGAGGACAAATTCCATCCACTCTTACAAACCTCACACAACTTGAAGAGTTGAGCCTTGATCATAATCAACTAGAGGGCAGCATTCCAGATGATAAGGTAACTGCTTTTCCTAATCTAACCTCTCTCGACTTGTCTCACAACTTACTCAATGGCACATTTCCATCATGGCTGTTTACCGCTTCTTTCTTATGGTCCTTAAATCTCTCTAGTAACCAATTCAGTGGTGTCGAGGATGACATGTTCTCCAAACTCCAATCTCTCTCCCTACTTGATCTTTCATATAACCCTCATCTATACTTCATTTCTAACTCCACTAGTGCTGATTATACATTGCCTAATAATCTTCTAGATTTGGATTTGGCTTGCTGCAATATCACTGAATTCCCCCATTTTTTAAAAGGCTCAACAAGTTTATTTTCTTTAGACCTTTCCTACAATAGAATTCATGGCAAGATTCCCGAATGGATGTGGAATGTAGGGAAGGACTCTTTGACATACTTGGATTTATCTCACAACTCTTTGACACAAGTTGAGCAACTTCCATGGAAGGGCATTGAAGGTCTTGACCTCAGCTCCAATTTAATTCATGGACATCTCCCGATTCCACCTCCTGGAACAATGCTCTTTCGAATCTCAAATAATAGTTTGAGTGGAGAAATTTCTCCTCTAATCTGCATTAATGGGAGTTATATTGAAATTGTTGACTTGTCCCACAACAATTTGAGTGGAGGAATCTCTTCTCTGGTATGCAATGAGAGTTTTCTTAGAAGTCTTGACTTGTCCCACAACAGTTTGAGTGGAGAAATCTCTTCTCTCATATGCAATGCCACTTCTCTTGAAGTTCTTGACTTGTCCCACAACAATTTGAGTGGAGTTGTTCCACATTGTTTGGCAAATTTCAGCAATGGGCTTTCTGAGTTAAATATTATGATGAACACGCATGGGCTTTCTACGTTGAATCTAGGGATGAACAACTTGTATGGGATCATTCCTCCAGCATTTGCAAAGAATTGTCAACTGACTTATCTCAACTTAAATGGCAATCAATTTGAAGGGCCTTTACCAAGATCTATCCGTAACTGCAGAAAGCTGCAAGTGCTAGATGTTGGTAACAACAACATCAACGGTACATTTCCTCATTGGTTGGAAAGTCTTCCAAACTTGCAAGCTCTTGTATTGAAGTCAAATCAGTTCCACGGTTCCATAATTGGAACTAGGTCCAGTCATTCCTTCTCCAAAATCCAAATTTTTGACCTCTCAAGTAATTATTTTACTGGTCCATTACCTGTGAGATATATGAACAATTTTAAGGCCATGATGAATCTCACAAAAGAAGCAAGTGCAGCATCATACATGGGAGTGTGGCGGGAGTATGGTGGTTACTTCTATAGCTATTCTATTGAAATTGTAATGAAAGGACAAGAGATGGAATTGTTGAGTATTTTCACCATGTTAACGACAATTGATCTCTCAAATAATAAGTTTCAAGGAGAGATTCCTTTGGTTATTGGAGAGCTGAACTCACTCAAAGGCCTTAACCTTTCTCACAATAACCTTAGTGGTCGTATCCCTTCATCCATGGGCGATTTGGTGAGTCTTGAATGGTTGGACCTCTCTTCAAACAAGCTGGTTGGGACAATTCCGGAAAGGTTGGTGGATGTTACATCTCTTTCTTTCTTAAACCTTTCCGAAAATCATCTTCATGGTCAGATTCCTCAAGGCAAACAATTCAACACATTCGGAAATGATTCATATCAAGGAAACATAGGATTATGCGGATTTCCACTCTCTAAAAGTTGCAGCAACAATAATGTGCCTCCACCTCCCAACTTCCCGGAAGAAAACGATGACTCAGAATCAAGCATTACTTTTGGGTGGAAGGTAGTCGCGATAGGATATGGATGTGGACTAGTGTTTGGTCTGGCTGTCGGATATGTTGTTTTCCAAACTGGTAAACCAAAATGGTTTGTAACTTTGGTTGAAGAGCAGCAGCATAGGAGGCGAAAGAAGCCCAAGATTGGCGATCGCAGTGGTGTAAGAAGGATTTATAAGTCGGTGCAAAAGCTTGGTCCATGGTGAAAGGTTGCAGAGGTATATATATGTCTTTTTCTTTGTTAGTATCAATATATGTTGTGTTGTATGTATTCTGTCCCATTTCATAATAACTTAAAATTAATATCAGATATTTTGGAATTGGAAAAGTAAATATTGAACAATGAACCTGTCTTCTGTGAACTTGCATTTTGATCAATGTAATTGACAGGTCTTCGTAGTCAGTTGTCTCGCTTTTTAATAATATACGTTCTCTAAGGGCAAAATGCTCATAAAAAAAATTGAAAGCAATAAAGAGCAACAACCAAATGAAGACATAATTGTGGAAGTTTCAGTTCAATCCAACAATTGATCATCACTTAAGCGACTTTTGAGCATTGAATTGAACCCAAAAGAGAAGTTAGGATCACTTTCTTGTGAATAGTGAAAACTTGAATACTAGGCAAATTTTCTATTTGATCATTTTCACTTCAAATATCAAAATTTGGGGCTGAAGCCTGCCTTTGATCAAAAGTTAGCTCTCTAGTGCCCGACAAGTCTTTGCCTTATTAATAGCAGAAATTTCCTATGCAATTACATAAGTTGGAAATACTGATACTGTTTCTTTTTATTTACGCACCCGAAGCTGCTCTTTCTTTGACATAAATTAAAACAGTCATACTCTATAAACTTTTTTATTACTATTAAGAAAGATGTTGTGGTTACCGAGAGACCACCGTTTTCTCTTGCTTGCTCTGTTTTTCCTCTGCTTTCAAGCTAATTTTTCTTCAACCACACAGACACAATTGTGCTCTCAGGAAGAAGCTGCTGCACTGATCCAATTCAAAAGCTCTTTTTCCATTGATTATATTTTTTCTGGTGCTTTTTATGGTTGCCATCTCTATGCTGGCATTAAGTCTTATCCAAAGACAGAATCGTGGAAGGGACAGATTGCTGCTCATGGGATGGGGTAACTTGCGATGAAATAAAAGGTCAAGTGATTGGCCTTGACTTGAGTTGCAGTTGGCTCTACCGAAACTTCCCTTCAAATAGCACTCTCTTCCATCTTCGACACCTCCGGGAACTCAACTTAGCCTTCAACTATTTCAGCAATTCCGACATGTCATCCAAGTTTGGAGGGTTTGAAGGTCTAGTGGATCTCAACCTCTCTTACTCGTCATTTGGAGGACAATTTCCATCCCAATTGTCAAAATTGGTTTCACTCGATATCTCTGGGAATTCTTATGAAACAGTTGACAAGGTTACTTTTGGAAGACTTGTTCGGAACTTAACAGAGCTGAGGCATCTTACTCTGGATGGAATCGACATGTCTTCTATTACTCTGGTGGCAGGCAATTCCCTTGGAGTGATTCAGCTCATATGAATTACATTGGCCTTGTTGCTCAAGCCGGGGCTATTCCCTTGTTTGCTGAGCTTATCCAGGGACCTGAACCTCTTGGCCAGGAGGTTGCAGAGGATGCATTCTGCATATTAGCTGTTGCTGAAGAAAATGCGGTTTCAATAGCTGAGCACTTGGTGAGAATCCTTAGGGAAGGCAATAGCGAGGCAAAAGCTGCAGCTGCTAATATTGTCTGGGATTTGTCAGGTTACAAGCACACAGTATCTGTTGTAAGGAACTCGAACTCAGGTGCTATTCCTTGTCTGGTTGAGCTTTTGGGGTCTCAGAGCAGTGAAGTAAAGGAAGCCGTATCTGGAGCTATTGCTCAGTTGAGTTACCATGAGGCAGATCGAGAGGCACTAATCGAATCGGGAGCTGTTACTCATCTCCTTGAATTGTTACATGATGATTCAGAGGAGCTGAGGGATAACGCTGCGGAGGCTCTTATCAATTTCTATGAAGATCCACTGCAGCATGACAGAATATCTGAGGTAGTTGACCTTCCTGCATTTCGGAATATGCAGAACAGACTTTTCAGAATTCGTGCTTATGATGATCAGACTGTTGATTCTATGGGACGGATGACTATAGAGCAGCTGACTAGGGACCCTGATCTTATCTAGTTTGTTCATTTTTGTGTAAATATTGAATTGATACCATGTCTTCTGTCAACTTGGATTTTGATAGTTAGTATGGCACTTAGTATAGGTTTTGGAAATCATCAAATCAAGCAAATAGACAAAGCAATGGCTTTTTTCTTTCTCTCTCATTTTCCTGTGTTTCAATTACAGTTCACCGCCTTGTAATTGCAGATAGCGCGCATGGCTGTTTATCTATTACAGTATTTGCCAAAATTTGAAAAAGCATAGATCATTATTTGTGCTTGAAGCTCATAATTACCGAAGAAGTTGATGACAAAAATGCAATTGAATATAGTATTCTTGGAAGTTTTCAGAAATTGGAGGCGTCATGTTGGTTGTAACTTGTGAGTTGTGATGAAATAAAAGGTCAAGTGATTGGCCTTGACTTGAGTTGCAAGGTAGAATCTCTTCCGGAAACTCAATCAGAATTTCTACCCTTCCAAGATGCCATCCAAACCCTCTCTGTCTCTTGACAATGTTACTTTCGGAAGACTTGCTCGGAACTTAACAGAGCTGAGACATCTTGCTCTAGATGGAATCAACATGTTACTCCATTGAAGCTAATTCTTCAAAAAATGGCTTGACCAAGGCAAAGAATGAAAAGAGAAAATTGCTTTATCGCACTTATCCTACATCCTCAAGTCCGTACTCTTTTTTTGTACTCTCAGATCTACTTTATGTGTGTGTTTTGGTGAATAGCAATAAATCTTACATCTAACAACTAACAACTACCAGAGTTAGGTAGCAAAATACAAATTAGCCGATTATCAGGATTTTATAAATTAGCTGGTTTTGTTCTTGATTCTCATAAATCTGTATCTAGTCTATATTTACAAACCCCTAGCCAAGTAATATATAAACAAATTATATAGATCATTTTGCTTCGGATCTTTTTGAATGAATAAAATCTCATTCATAGGCATTAATACAAACACTGTAAGATTTCATCACATGAAACGAAATCCAACAATTTAATTGAATGACTGATGAGTTTAATTGTACCGAAATGCCTATAATCAATCACAAACTTGTGAAGAATTGGTTGATAAGAATATAATATTTGCACAATTTTTGCGGAAGAGCCTCGTTAAGTCTTGCTCTATCGACATTTTCAATGCAGCAGGTCGTATACAATATTCCACTGTAAAGTGCTCCAAAGCATCAGCATTCTGGAGTATATATTTTAAGAAATGAACTTCTGCTTCTTCTCCTTCAAATCTTGACGTGCTAAAAGTCTTGAGAGAATGTTTCAAACAAAGGGGTACATCATTCTTCTTGAAAAGCTTTTCTTGTGGGAGAAGAGGACCGCGAAACCCCTAACAAAAAAAAAAATATCAATTTTGAAAATCCAAAAAAAACATATAAATTGAATTGATGAAGATTTTGAAAATCCAAAACATACCAAAGGACAGTCTAAAGACTGTAAGTTAGGTGAGTTTTGAAGAATGCGCATCAATGGAGCTGCCCCTATGGAAGTAGGGGTCCACACTCTCAAATGGGTCAAGTTGGAAAATAATGCTGGCACGTCAAGTCTCCTAGCATAAGACATGGTCTGAAAGCAAAAAGATGTTTGTTAGTTCAAGGAACCGAAGAAATTCCTAACAAATTAACTTGGACATACATACCTGAAGAGTATTTTGTGTTAGTTCAAGATGTTTGACATGGCGAATAATTTTAAGAAACTCAAGTGTTCGATGAGCAAAATAATGCCTTGGTTGCCGACGAGTTCTGAGTTCAAGTTCTGCTTCTGCCAGTGAAGATAGACTAGAGTACCCCCCCACGAAATCAAAGTGGACACAAGACAATCTAAGATATTGAAGATTTGAACAATTTATCCTTACCCAAAGACTTTCGTTTGCCTCACCATAACATGTACAGTTGGCTGGATCACCGTTAGCAATTGCCAGTCTCTGCAAAGAGCTAATAGAAATACCAAGAATTATAGCCACCTTGTTGTTGTAATTGTCATAATTGATCCATCTACAAGCCCCCAATTCCAACTCTTCAAGGACGGGGTAATGATAATCCGAAAAAAACTGCTTGGCATTGTGCTCTTCTTCTATGTCAATAGAGTAAAGATGTAAGGTTTTAAGCCTTGGGAAGCTTATGGAAGTAGGAAATCTTATTCGTAACAGGTTTCCCCCTAACTTGAGGGAAGTGAGTGAATCTGAAGTTAAAAGGCTATCAGGCCATGGCATAATGCCTTCCCATTCCGGATCACACAGAATCTGGAGCTTTTCAACTTTATGCTTCAATACCTCAGTTATCAATGAGGTTAAATCGGAAGAACAAGAAAGCTGATGCCAGATCAGAAGATCAAATTCTCGTATCCGTACCTTATCATTAAGTAGTTGAACCTCTCTCTGAATCGAATACAAGGAACCAGTAGCCTTCTTGAAATCACGATTTGGAAACAATTTCGATAAAGATTTCCACCTTCTTGGCAAAGCCGAAATTGCTTCCATATCCGTCGCCGTAAGAAAAGAAAGGATGTGGATGAGGATATCGTCAGGCAATTCGCTAATTGATCTATCTTCGCCACTAATTTCATCAATAGATGAATCCATGTCGCCGTCCGTTATTGTTCTTCACCTGATTATTAAAAAGATAAACTAAAACAATATTTGCAAACAAAACCTAACCTAACTACAATATTTGCTTGGTCGTGTGTGTATAGTAGAACTTGACGAGGTAGATGGTTACACTTATTACCTTGGGATTAAAATCCTCTCCCCCCATTTTTTTGCCCCATCGTGCCCCATCCACCAAATAATGACACGTGTCCTTAGTATTATACCTTGTTTGTTTTCGAGTTTTAACAAATAGTAAAAATCCCAATTAAAACCAGGTTTAGCCCCAAATTAACAACAAATAATTATATATAAGGGTTAAACCTAAATTTTAATACATTCCCCATAGGGTTTTAGAATGAAAATATAAAATTTAATTTAACTAGATAAACAAGGAATAACATTAAAAACTGAAAAAGAACACATGTCATTATTTGGTGGATGGGGCACGGTGGGGCACAAAAAATGGGGGGAGAGGATTTTTATCCATTACCTTGGCTATTTATATAACTTAGAGACCAGGGTTTTCCTAGTGGGCTTTGGATCACATAGGCCGAAATAAAGTATGATAACATTATATATCAGCATAACAAAAAGACATGGGAAATCCAAATAGAAAAGGGATTGGAATAATTCAAAATAAAAATGGGAAATCCAAATAGAGAAGGGACTGGAATAATTCAAAATAAACATGGAAAATCCAAATAGAAAAGGGATTTGAATAATTCAAATATAATCTAAGCTAATTATACTGTGAGGATGAGTTGGTCTCACGCTTGATAAATAATTAAAATAAAACTACTCAATGAAGAGTAAATATGATATTTAACTTAATTTTTATATAATTAAAAAAATTACCCATTAAAAAACTATCACAAACTACACTTTAATTATTTTATTTTCATATATACTCATGTAGTAAGTGTTATGTGTCTTGTAATTTATTAAAAAAAAAAAAGCAAATTGAACTGCGCGATAATACCCATTTCCAGCCCAATTTCAGCTATGAGTTCAATGGTAGAGACTCTTGTGGGCCACTGGACCGCTTCTATATATTGCAAACTTTTTAAGTTTGGGCCAAAAAGCCAGTTGCCCAAATATAGACTCTTTTGGGCTACCTCTAAATGGTTTTTTTTTTTTTTCATGTAGTTTTTTAGTATGGTGGTTACTTCTATAGCTATTCTATTGAAATTGTAATGAAAGGACAAGAGATGGAATTGTTGAGTATTTTCACCATGTTAACGACAATTGATCTCTCAAATAATAAATTTCAAGGAGAGATTCCTTTGGTTATTGGAGAGCTGAGCTCACTCAAAGGCCTTAACCTTTCTCACAATAACCTTAGTGGTCGTATCCCTTCATCCATGGGCGATTTGGTGAGTCTTGAATGGTTGGACCTCTCTTCAAACAAGCTGGTTGGGACAATTCCGGAAAGGTTGGTGGATGTTACATCTCTTTCTTTCTTAAACCTTTCCGAAAATCATCTTCATGGTCAGATTCCTCAAGGCAAACAATTCAACACATTTGGAAATGATTCATATCAAGGAAACATGGGATTATGCGGATTTCCAGTCTCTAAAGGTTGCAGCAACAATAATGTGCCTCCACCTCCCAACTTACCGGAAGAATACGATGTCTCAGAATCAAGCATTACTTTTGGGTGGAAGGTAGTCGCGATAGGCTATGGATGTGGACTAGTGTTTGGTCTGGCTGTCGGATATGTTGTTTTCCAAACTGGTAAACCAAAATGGTTTGTAACTTTGGTTGAAGAGCAGCAGCATAGGAGGCGAAAGAAGCCCAAGATTGGCAATCACAGTGGTGTAAGAAGAAGGATTTATAAGTCAGTGCAAAAGTTTGGTCCGTAGTGAAAGGTTTATGCCTTTGTCTTTATTAGTTATCCATATCTGTTGTGTTGTATTCTAGTAGTATTTTGCAAAGTGTGTTAAGGATCTATTGTGAGTGTTAACATGTTGTAGTGCTTTCACTTCCATGATGTATCACTTAATAAAGTTACGGTACTCTATTTTATTTTATGTACTTTTGTTTATTTAAATTACTGTATATATATATGTATCCGTTTAACGATTTACATATGGATGATTTTAATTGTAGCTATATATATATTAGCTTAATACTATTATGATTTAGAGTGTACATATATAAACTATTCTATCCATTACTACATGATCAGACTGTTAGTTCTATGAAAACTGTATTTTGATATAATTCTTTTCAAAGTTTTCACGAATTGAAGGCTTCATGGTGGTTGCAGTTCATCTTCAGATTAAATTGAAGGCTTCATGGTGGTTGCAGTTCATCTTCAGATTGGCCTTAAATTAACGTCTTTTAAAAATTCTTTTTGAAAGAAAACTTGTTTCATACCAGGAAAACATTGCATGCACAGTTGATAATTAATAAATTAAGTCGAAGGGCTATTAAGACAAGTTTGAAAATAGCAGGCTGGGCCTAGGTCGTGATTCGTCGGACGTGACTTTCCACATTTACATTTTTTGGACCATCAACCCTCAACCTCATAATGCAATAATGCATTGCTTAGCAGTTACTAATCCAGCTCTCTATAACCCGTGTGGTACGTTCGTAATTTTCTCGGAACTTCAGTGCCATTCCTCTAAATTAATAAAAGGAAAAATAAAAGAAATGAAAATGAAGGATCAAATTGTAAAAATAAAAAGTTTGAGGATGAAATTGCATTAAAGGTAAATATTCAAAGGTCTAAAGTAAAATAAATTAAGTCGAAGGGCTATTAAGAGATATTATAAGGACCTAAAAGCATAAAATTGAAAATTTTGAGAGTTATTGTATAAATAACCCTTTTTAGATGGGGACAAGTGTCACCCCAATTAAAACACAAGTAAAACCCCTGATGAAAATGGGTTATTATTATATGTGTTTTAGATATCTGTGTTTTTCTTCATTTCTAACTAACTTTTTTCCTTTCCACAGAAGAAGAAAAAGAAGAAATGGTTGATGCAATCATTTCTCTTGCCGTTGAAAGCTCTCCGATGCACTAATTAATGAAGCGGTTTTCTTACATGGAGTGAAGGACAAAGTGAAGCGACTAAAAGCATTGTTGACCAGAACTCCATACGACTGCTTGCGTCTAATGTAGTAGGGTAAGTGTACAAGCCTCCTCCAACTATTAGACCTCAAGCTATAAATCTGAACCTCCAAGTCCGAGGAAAAAATATCATGTAATCTGTTGCCATAGAGGACAACCTGTCCATATTGCACGAATATTGCACGAGCCTCACTAATTTGTAGTCATTGGAACTCTGGTCATAGCCGAATCCGTACCAAATATTTTTTACAAGGGCATGAGGATATGATGGAGGATGAAGTTCAGAACCAGGTAGCATCCGAAACTTCCTTGTTGAAGGATTCCAGATAGCTACCTGGTCTTTCAGGCACCTAGAAGCTACAAGATCTTCACCAGGTACATGCCCGGTAACTTGGAGCAACGCCACCAAGCCGTTGCAAGAACCAAGAATCTCAGTGAAGTTCCCCTCATCCTTTTGATCCAACGGATGCTGGACTTTTTGCGCTGTTTTGAGTGACTCAAGTTGGACAATGTAGAGGTGGCCATTTCGGAGGATCAAGGAGAGACGGGTGGGGTTTTTGCGGGATTCGGCAAGGTAGCGTCAAATGAAAGGAGTGCTGTCTATGATGGAGGAAACCAGCTTTGAAATGCACCTAAGCCGTAGCAGATCCTTCACCTCTAAACGGCTTAATACGTCCTCCAAAATATCATACGGGAGAACGATTGCCATCTCAAACCCAGAGCCTCAACCCCAATTCTAC
Organism: Corchorus olitorius; assembly: GCA_001974825.2. NCBI lineage: Eukaryota > Viridiplantae > Streptophyta > Magnoliopsida > Malvales > Malvaceae > Corchorus > Corchorus olitorius. Next base: position 110,476 of record AWUE01014269.1, read on the forward strand.
ATCAATAAAAACCAGAGAAAAAGAATTAATATTAGTAGCATTTAAATCATGTTTCAACTAAGAAAATGAGCAAAACTAAGATTCTTAAGTCTAACTTTATGAAATCTACACCATCTACACAAACTTGTAGTTTATGAAATCTACAGAAATTGAAGATGAACAAAAGAGTTAGAATCACATACTACTTTTCTTTCTTTCTTTCTTTTTTCGAGCAGTACAAAATTTTATGCAAGATTTTAAACTCATTTTAAAAGTCTTATAAAGATTCTGAAAAATTGAAAGAAAGAACAGAACAGAGGGATTACATCAAATGCCTTCATCTCAAGGAAGGACAAATTATAAAACCAATAATATTTTTTAAAAAAAAAACCAAAGGAAATAAATCACAATTTTCATTCTCGAAAAAACACATGGCAATGCAGTTTTGAAACCTAAGCAAAAATTGAAAGTAGAAACTAGGTTCATCGAATAGAGCATAATCTGCGGTAATATTTCTTCCTTTCATTCACCCCCAAAAGATGGGTGAAATTTGAATTAGGGATTCAAAGAAACAGAGTGATTCAAAGAACGTCAAAATCAAAATATCAAAGAAAGAACTCAAAGAAGACATAACAGAGAATCACATACTTGAAGAATCACTACTGCAGAATACAAATTGCTCAAGTAAAAGCCCTAGAATATTGATTACGGTTAAAAGCCTTGAAGACATCAATTAGAGGCTGACAGGTGCAATTGCGAGATTTACGGTTAAATATTGATTTAAGATGTCAATTGCATGATTTATGGTTAGAAGGAAATATCAAGAAAGATGGTTAAGGCTTTATCACTCTCACATGAGAAAAGGTTGGATTTTATCTCCAACTACCTCATAGTCCAAGCCTCCACTTTCTTGATATCTTACATTCCAGAAAAGAAATTTAGAATCACAATCTTCTGAATTGTTCACCCCAAATTTCTACATAATTTTATAGATCGTTTCAATGTAAAATGTAGAATATAATGATAGAGAGGCCTCTTATTACTTATAGTTAGAGTCGTCGTGGTTGATTATCTCATGCAACTTAAAATTAAATTCATGAAATCAAAAGATTACACAATATCCCTAGCATGAAATTAATATAAATATTGAAATATGAAGATAATTAGCATTTATTAATTGACACAAGGACAAAATCAAACACGGTAAATTATTATTATTATATTAATGAGAGGAAATAATTATAGGCAAGTTTCCTTATTTGAAAGATTAATTTTTTGATCTACTATTTTTTTTTATTCAAGACCTCGATGAAACAAAAAAAAGGAACTTTATGATAATAATTTTAAAAAAAAAACCTTTAGCAACAGCTCCAATATATAAAAAAACAGAGTGGGCCGCTGCTTATTACTGTTGGGAATTGAAGCCCAAAAATATGGGTCTATGTTTAAAGCTGTTGGCCCAAAAACCGTCCAAATTCAACCCCATAAACATTCTTAATTTTCAGAAGAAAATTAACTTGTTTCATTCATAAATGAAAATCAGAAGGAAAATCAGGTAATCTACAAGGACTAATTAACAAGATCAATCATGTGAATGTGATTGATCAAGTATATATATGTTTGAAGAAACATGAATTAAATTTTGGGGGTTGACAAATTTCACATAATAGTACAAATAGGTGGAGAGGGATCAGCAACAACTCTATAATATTCAACCTGAGGTGCAGCTTGTTGACAACATATAATTGGTTTGGGTGGCTCTGGTTTCTTCTCATGATCTTTTTTCTCTTCCACCTTCTTCTGATCTTTCACTTCTTCCACTATTTCTAAGCTTGCATGACATAGCTTCTTCCTCAAGGAACTGGTTAAGCAAGCTGCATCCACCCCATCTCCTACTATCATCAGTTTATCCTTTTCAGGCCCATGTAAAGCTACTGATATAACCCCTGCATGTCCCATTTCACACAATAATGATCAGATTTACATGATCAATTGGAAAAAAAGTTTAATGAAATTTGCACATATATATATATATACCATCTGCTACAGCAGCTATCTTCATGGCCTTTGTCCTGCATTTGCTGCAATTCATTGACACCTTTATGACTATCTTTTGCTGCAACATTTAAACAAAAAAAAAACCATCAATTTTTAGTTCAAAAGTCATAAGAATATGAAGAACATTCTCTTTTATGAGTACCCCAAAATTAAAGTTGTAAGATTCTAATTTTTCATTGAAATAAGTGCAGGGCTTACCTTCATATTCTCCTAAGCAATTAGCACCAAAAGGAATGTTGCACTTTGTTTTTGGAGAAACCCAGCAGCCATGGCTCCCCCTTTATATAATTAATGTCATAATTATCGATCAGATCCAATGGCTGCAACTAACTATAATTAAATTAAACCAGCACATGAGTAATTAATATCACTATGTAATTTTTGTTTTGAATTTTGATAATGAAAGTTTAAGGATGAAGTTAGCGATGATCCACCTTTTATGGGTTCAACGCGGCATGCTGTATCAGACTAATTTGCAAAGCCAATAGAACCCTTTGCAATTAATTAGATTAATCTTAAGTTAATGACATTAATTATTATATATATTTGCAAAGTCAATTATTATTGTAATGATTAGTTGTTTGAGAATGGAATTGAAGTGAATATTCTGAAAGTTTAAGTACTACTACAGTGAAAAATTCTCACAAGCACATGATTTTGGAATAACTTTGCCGGTGAATATAATGTAATCAAAACGGCTCCAATAACCTTTGATCAAATCTATTTTTTTTATCCCATCCGGTATCCAGGACTTAGCCCTGACTAATCTGGATCTGACCCACGTCGCGCACTTGGTTATGGTGGGTGAGTCTCCTAACAGGGACAGCTGCTTACACAAAGTCTTTTGTTCAAATCTATAAATTATCCTAAATAAGATACATGGCATGTTCATATACATATTTTTGAAAAATTTTAATATTGTAAATAGCAACTTATATTCTAAGTTTTATTAACTAAGTATATTTATACATGTAAAATTAGCTGGCTTGACGTAATACACATTACGCCATGGCTAACCTAATCAGATCCTTAATCTTTTCCTCGTCATCGATCGATTAATTTCAAATATTGGAAATAAATTTGAATCCCTAATAACAATAAGTCTCAATAATTTCTCTTCAAAGCTGTTTATTAATTAATTTATATAAGTAGCTTGACAGCTATCTTATTATAAATTAAATTAAGATCAACACTACATATATATAGGAAATTATTTTTTTTTGAGAAATATATATAGGAAATTATATATGAAGAAGAAGCAGGGACTCTAATTAACTAGCTATATATAACACGTGATTAATTGTAAAATAAAGAATTTTTCTAATTAAAAAATAACTAGTAAAATTTAAGGATTGGAGTGTTAAGAAGGGCATGCAGTTTCAGCAGATTCATTGTACAATATGGAAGGTACGCAGATCATCCATCACATGGTCCACGCAATTCAAATTAAGCTTTCAATTGGATTAAGAATAATTAAGTCAACGTAACAAAAATTATATTAATTTTAGTACCAATTCTCCTAATTAATTTTATTAATTAATCAGTCAATGCTTAAGTCATATCATATATATATCGGTCGCGTTTTATGGGTGGAGAAGATCATGCAAAATCCATATCAAGATTCAAGCTAACTGTATCATTAATTAAAATATACCTAGAATTTTAATTTTTCTTTCAATAACCTATGAAATCATCATCATCATGTATAATTTGTACTAATATCTAGGGAAAGTGCCATAGTTGTGGATTGCCTTAATTCCATAAGTTTGCCTCACAAAATAGTACTATCAATTGTAAGAGCTTCCCCTTTTGATGTCGTGTATCTGTAACCGTTTCACCGTATCATCACCGTTCTCATCTGTACAGTACCTAATCTAATTTGTAGAGTGTAATCTCATAATAATCTCATATGTATAGTTGTTATAATTGTTAAACAATGTAATCTCATCTGTACAGTTGCTATGAGACTCGATTCCAAAGTATATATTCAGACCCAAAATTATTATCGAACAAGAAGGCAAATGTCATCATCGATGAACCAAACAAAAGGGTTAACCTGATCTTATAAAATTGATAGCAAATTAATAATAAGATTCAAGACCAGCAAAATTATAGCCAAATCCTATTGAATTACATTAACTAGACCAAATAAAGAAAAAAAATAGCTAAAATTATTTAAAGTACTAATTAACAGGGAATTTTCCAACCATAACTAACTATGGATGGATTTATAAGATGGCGCAAGAGTTCTGATAGGTTTCTGGATAATAAGGATAAGGATAATAAATTCCAAGTTGTTGAGGCTGATCACTAGGCTTGGGCTGGGGTTGTGGAGGAGGTGCAGCGGCGGCAGCAGGTGGTTTCTTCTCTTCCACCTTGGCAGGCGGTTTCTTCTCTTCCACCTTGGCAGGTGGTTTCTTCTCTTCCACCTTTATTTCTTCCACAATCTCTAGAGTTACTTTGGTTTTGGGAAGCTTTTTCCTCAATTTCTTGGTCAAGTCATAAGCATCAACCCCATCTACAATTACCACCACCTTCAATTTTTCATCCCCTGCACCTTCGGCTGCCACTGATTCCACAGTACCTATATATATTATTATGAAACAAAACCAAAAATTAGAAAAAAAAAGTATCAATTATGTTCAAAATCATGTTTAGAGTCTGGAAAATTCAATTACGTACCCTTTTTGGGATGAGAAACTGTCTTCATTGCTTTTCTCCGGCACTTATCACATGGTATTGACATCTTAATCATAAAAACAATCTTTTGCTGAAATTGTATAATCACATATTATTAGATTAAAATTACGTTATATAATATCAATTATGTTTGTCAAAAGTAGAGAAAGTAATTAATTAAACAGTACTAAAAATAGATTAATTATAGTGTAAAGTAATTTGTAAGTACGTACTAAAGAAATTTTCTATTAATAAAAAGTTATAGGAAGAGCTTATAATTCATACCTTCGCCATCTTTCTCGAGAGGCAAATAAATCTGCCTTGTTCTTCAAAAGATTGAGAGAATTTAGAACAAAGTTGATCAAGTAATAGTACTCAAGAAACTATGCACTGCAGATCAAAACCTATAGATAACTTGAGCTGAAGCTAAAACCCTAATGAAAAATATAATGCATGGTGAACGTATTTATATATGGATAGCCTTCAATAAATAAACCCTAATAATGAACTTTAATTAATGTAAGCCATATAAAATTACAATTTATGTTATTTATTTATTTATTTACTTCCTCTTCAAGAAAAAAAATTCTATGGAGCCCAAAAATATGGGCTTAGATTGGACTAAATAAGGGGAGATTTATAGGCCTAAAGATGTTGGCCTAGATTGAAAGCTTTTGGCCCAAAAACCTGATTTTGGGCAATCAACAACCTGTTTGCCTTTTATAGTATTTTTCCCACTTTGAGATTATCAATAGCCTGCTTTGTTATTTCTAGGCACAACCGCACAACGTTGTTGGCTTCGCAAAGTTCCTTTCCTTTTTTATTCTGAAATTGTGCCATGATTTTGTTAAGAGAAAAACATGAATTAACAATTTGACCATTTTAGAATTTGAGGTTTGAGACAAGAAGAAGAAGCTCAAAAAAGTTGCACCACTCAAATCTCCAAATTTAGTGATTTTTTATTATAAAAGATAGTTGTTTGTTGCCAAAAATCCATAGAGAAATCATAGGATTGGGGTTGGGGGTTATGGGGTAGGGGCGTAGGCTGCTTTTTGAGCTTGTGCCCACACTTCCAACAATTGAGTTCAAAGACAAGAGTGTTCCAACAAAACGAATCCAATTAACCATAGCTTCCTCCTGTCATGCCATTTCTATCCAACAACTTAATGACAAAACAGAATATGGAGAGAGAGAGGAAGAGACTCTTCTTTTTTTTTTTTTTTCCCTTTTCTTCTCCATTAATTTAATGGGATCCGTAGGGATGAAAACATCAACCCCCAAATGTCCAAAATATATTCCCTGTTCCAACTCTTGTCATGTTTTCGACGTCCTCAAATCTCCACTTTCTTTTTTGCTCTCCCACAAAAAAAAGTGAAAAGAGAATGTTGAAAGGTGAATATATATTAAGATCCCCACTAAATCCACCCCCACCAAAAAGGGGCAACCATCTTCTCCAAAGGCCAATAGCTCTTGGCAACAAGCCGACAGAGCATCAAACCATCCTTTTATTCTGCAAAAAGAAACCCTTCCAAATGCTACATTCCACCTCCTTTTGGACTTTATTTCCCACACTTTTCTTCCTATATCTTGTACTTTTACCTCAACATATTGCCACATAACTCTGCCTTCTTGGACTTTGTATCTCAGCTGCCGATTCTACCTTTTTCTTCAACATCATTGAAAATCATTTAAGGGCTTACCATTGAAAAGATTAATGAATTCAAAGCTTACCGATGTCCTATATATAGAGGAGTATGGCAACATCCACACCACCTTATAGGGCATTCTCCCTAGCACCTTAGATAAGCTCTAAGTTCATACTTCTATGGGTAGGCAAAAAGATCCAGCAGTTCATTCATCCATTGCCCTCTTGCAAGAGAGGTTCAGACAGTTGCAGAGAGCGAAAGAAAAAAGGCAGGAGAGAGAGGTCTTACGGATGGTCTCTGAAGCAGAGCGGATCAATCCAGCAACAACTCAGGATGCATCCCCTTTATTTTTCCATTCTGAATTGATACTTCAGCCAAGACCACCTCCCCAAGGATCTGTCTATAGTGAATCTAGCATGCAAGGCATGCATGCTCAGCATCAGGTTATTGAGACTCCATTTTTTTCAAATTTACGGCCGAGAGACACTGCCATACATGCATCTACCTTTAATGATTCAGAGGTGGACACTTCACTTCATCTGTGAAAATTTGTACAATGTTAGTCTCTCATATTTTTGTTTCTTTCTCCCGTTTTTCAAGTCTTACCTCATCTTATGGAGCTGTGAAAAATTGGGAAGGGGAAAATGGGGGCATTTAGGAGGGGGAAGAGAAAACAAATAGTGTAATGTAACTACTGTCCTGTAGGACTCTCGTTATCCTCTTTATAAATAGCAATTACATCATGATTGGAGAGGTCATCCTCTTGTCCCTTTTCAAATGTATCTTCATCATGGTTACCGTTATTTGAGTCTTCTTCACTGCTCCATTTCTTCTTCATGATTTTTGGAACCATCGCAGTTACCGCTGTGGCATCTAATAGTTCTTCCTCATTGTTTATCCGTTCAAACCGAACAGCACTAACTTTCCGTGCATTTCCTGCTAATATCTGCAAAGACAAGTTGGACACATTAATGCGGTAATAATATAGTTGATCAGGTTTTGGCCTCATTGGCTCTATAGGCTTTGTCAGGTTGAGATAATATATGGAGAAAGATATTCAAATTTGGAATCATAAGAAAACTCAAAAAAAGCTTGCTTTCTGTAATAAACTATACTTGGCCTTTGAAAGAAAATAAGAATGCAAGGAACTCATATTCATTAGTAAAAAGCAGCTGTCAATTGGTTGCCATGTGCAGCAGCAGTAATATGAAATATCTTCACAATGAAAGAGAGGCCATGATGTGTGCTTATTATTAGTTCCTTCCTAATTGTGTCACTGAAATTTGTCCAGGTTAGCACTCCTCTAAGTAACATACATTTTACAATTCTAGTATTTCACTGAAAAAGGGGGAGTTGGATCATTTGCCATCTCAGATGAGGTGCACAATGATTCAAAAGCAATGTTATCCAATATAATCACATACTAAGAGGGTTTGAACCGTACCTCAAGTTTGTAAACTTGATGCCTTTCTTTCAGATCTTGGCGATCAGATCCAGATTCAGAATTCTCATCTTCTTCTTCTTGATTATCCTTTTCAAGGACCACTTTAATACTCTCACCTGTCCTTGGGATATATCCAAATGCTTCACACACAAAACCTGACACTGTCTCATACTGATGTTCCTATAAAACATCAAAAAGGAAAAGAAAAAAAAAGTATTGAGAATGCCTGTATAACTGACACACACTTTTCTTCATTCCGTGAGGTGAGGCCCTCGATAGTTCTTTATGAGAAACTATATTTAACATTACTATGCATATTATGAAATTTTAACTATTCTATAAAAACTTTGCAAGTAGAACGAAACTTAAGTGTGAGGATCTATCTCACCAAAATGCGTACTAGAAGCAACATACCTCTGGCATTTTTATATTTAGATCTTCAGAAAGGTGATCAATAGATGTATTAGCATCAACATCAAAGATTCCCTCAGCTCGCATTACAATATAGCCAGTTTTCTTTTGGATTTCCTCCTGTTATAGTAGGAAAAAGTAAAGATATTAGGCCACAGAACATTAAAAATAGTTCAAAGCTATTAAGGTCAAAATCTATTGATAGTAGACATGAAAGTATTAGTTGATTCCACCCAGTCATCCTGCAGAAGCGAAGACATTCAATACTAACATATTTAATGAAAGTCAAAAACAGAAAAAGGAAAATAGATTATGGGTAAATATAAGAGCCAGAAGAATAAACCATTGAGCATATGTACCAAAGCACATCAAGTGTAATAACTCTATTTGGATTCTTTAGCATGTTTCATTTACATTCCCTAACGTGTAAAAATAAAAAGCAGTATTTCGATAAGTATCTAAAGTCTGTAGCAGAAGAACGTCATCGATAAGTCGTCAAAGATAGCAAGCCTTACTTTTGAATCATTTTCATCAAATATCTCACCAACAATCTCCTCGACCACATCTTCCAAGGTAACTATCTGTTGCAAAAGAAAAATAAATAAATAAATTAACTAAATAATTAAAAAAGAAAGAAAAAGGTGAATCTATAGTGGATAGTCCGAATAGGGGGAAGGGGAAATATGCATATTAGTTGTTGCAGACTACACTCCTAGCTAATTTTTAATGAGAGATTTAGCAGGGAGTTTGGAAAAGTTGACAGCTCCTTTAACTTTCAACTTCAGGCAAACAGTTTCATGTTTATCTCATATTAATGTTATATAGCAAATCAGTTATAAAAGTTATCCCTACAGATAATGCTCTTTCATGCAGGCAAAGAAACATGTGATTTAACTATGCTATAGAAGCACTTCCATATAACACCTTAATCCATGATTTTTTTTTTTTTAAATTAAAAAATCTTAATCAGAGGTTCCAAACAGGTAATAAGAATCATTTAAGAGTACAAATCAAAATTCGAAAATATTTTTGAATTAAGCATAGAACGTACTCCAACAGTTCCACCATATTCATTAAGAACAACAGCCATGTGAACCTTCCTGATACGAAACTCTCTAAGAAGATTCCACACTGACATTGAATCTGCAAAAACATATTGACAATACTATTTGTAATAAATTCTCAGAATATAATACTCTATAATGAAAATGTCGAATGAATGAAAATAAACTGAGGTAACAGCTACCTCTGTTCTAATGGATCTTCATACAGAAAGGTCAAATTTTAGTGGCACATTGACTCAAAGCACAACAGAAGAAGATAAACTTATATGCTTACCAGGCACAAAGTATGCAGGTTTGTGAGCCATATCTCCCACAGTAGTACTTTCTAGCAGTTCACCCTTCAAAATCAAATAGATCATAATTCTGCAAACTACGATATTGTTGTATACATTAATAAGCAAAGTTAGGTATCTGACCTTTGGAACATAATCTAGTAGATCCATAGCATATGCAATACCCACTATATTGTCAATACGCTGCTCAAAAACAGGCACCCTGCAGGAATGTTAATGAATTTCTCAGCATGTCATGTTAAGGAAAAACAAACTTAAAGGATGAATTATTAAGATTATCCACCTTGAATACTGATGTGTCAACCATAGATTGTGGAACTCAACAAGAGTTGAGCTTCCATCAATTGCAACTACATCAACAAGAGGTGTCATCACTTCTCTAACATGAGTATCTTTAATCTCTAACACATTTTCAATCATATCCTGCAAAAGGATTTTAACAAAATTAGCAATAAAACAGAACCATAATCAAAGAAAGAGGAAGCCATGGATGATTCATTCGGATTTACGCCAGTAATCATAGCGAGCAAAAGCAATTGGGGAGATAATATAATCATTGTGAGCTACGGCTCGATTTAAATGTTCACTGATAACATTTTACAGACATACTAGTCTAACAACAGATAAGATTTGGATGGATCTGGTTTGCCTGTCAAGAAGCTCATGGGCATTTCCATCATACCAAACATACAGAAAGAGGGGAACAAACATATAAAAATTCATTTTAGGTGCATAGCAAATTTCATAGAACAGGAAGAAATAGATAACATATATCACAGATAAAACATTATGCATCAATCAGAGGCACAGACAGTCTGAGAGTCAATAACATCTGAAGTTGATGACATATATGGTTACCTGCTCCTCCTCCTCTATTGCCCCACTCAACTCTGCTCCTCGTAACATTAGCTTCAGTTCATCTTCGGTAACATAAGGTTCACTAGTAATAAAGAGAGGGGGCATTAAGGCATTTGGAAAGCAAATTACATAATGATGGCATACATTGAAAATTTGACATACCATTGGAAAGAAACAATATTAAAATGCATGACGACTTAGATGCTGAGGATAAATTAATGTAGTTCATTTATTTTCTTCACCTTGATCCTTTTAGACCAAGAATTTTGAGCATTCCCATTGATAGATATGTGACAACTCTTCCCACTGGATACAGTACTACAGAAAGCCATGCCACTGGCCTGACCTAGAACATTGCGACCACAGTTAGTCAGCCATCTTTGAATCGGTAATGAAAACTTTGGCAAAGTACCATAAGACCCAATGAAGCACGCAGCATGAAACATGGGGAAAAGGGGTATGCTGTTTTAACACACATCTGGAAGATAGTACCCAAGTGATGGAAGAAAGAAAGAACTTACCACAAATCTGGCAACTTCGGTGGGATTGTGAACAGCTATACTCTTTGGAGTAATCTCAGTGAGAAGCAATATCGCAACCTACCACCATTCAAGAGAAGTTAACCGGTTTCCATATTTATTGCATGAAGTAGAAACATCATTTTACTTGTCTATACTCTGTGCAGAGCAAACTTAACTGATTTACATTTTTACTAATTGAACAGTTCATGAGATAAGAAAGACACAAGATGTGTGGGCATGTCACATATAACTCTTCCAAAAACAAATGAATGAACAGGATGCTGATACATACAGTCATTACTCCAGTTGCTGCACTAACACCAGCTTCCCCAAATATTGCTGTTGCAGCATCCGTGACTAAAGCCGTTGCTCCAATGTTGACCACACTGAGTACAGAAATAGAATCTAGAATAAGAAATACTTTCAACCTCAATCTGAAATAACAATTACTGCAACATTTCAAGGTAGTGGCAAGAAAAGAGGAATACGTGGTGCCAATAAGAATGGTTGTGAGAAATCGAGTTACGTCACTGCGAAGCATTTTGAAGACACCATCTTCAGACTCTTTTTCAGCTAGCTCACGTATCTGACATAATTAACATCAAATAACCAATGGATGTCAGATTGTTTTAATGGCTTTACAAACATGAAAAGCTATAACCAGTATACAATGAAGAAAAATAGCACCAGATATTTCTACTTCAAACCTCTCTAACTTGAAAAAATGTGCAATCTATACTTCAAATCTTTTGTCCTATGCCTTCCCAAAATGAAATACTCAATAACTGATATAGAGTTACACTTGATGGTTGGAATGATACACAAATTTATGTTGATGTTGTTTTTTATGGCTTATCCTATAAGTTGCTTCCTCTACTGTCTCCCTTCTCTGTCTCACTCTCTCTTTCATCTCCCTTTCAACTCTAATGTTTTTCTTAATCTTATCTTATATTAACTATAAGCAAATTAAGTGACCAAAGGAATTTGCGAAAAAAAAATCAGAAAAAAAATCCAAAAACTGCATTATACATCAACCAAAGTATCCAGATTCTTTCCAACTTGCAACAATCTGCATCCTTGCATTCCGATATCCATCATTAAACAATCATAAATAAGGCATTGATATTAGCAAAAAAATAATAATAAATAAGGCATTGATTAACTACAAAAAGCTATTCAATCTGGGTCAAGAAACCAATACCTTCCAAGGCCATAATGTAGTTATAGCAGTCTCCGCCATTGAGAAGAACGCAGACAGACCCAAAAGCACTGTCAAGACCACACCTTGCTCTTTGAACACTTTTAGAAGCATCGATGCCTTTGGCCAAGCATTCCTCAACAACAAAATGCACTGCCCAATCACCCCATAACCGGCATTAACGACTCCCTCAACAGCAAACACTCTTTTACAACTGAAGAACAATACACCACAGACCATTGCCACCAAAATTCCCCTTTTCACCAAAATCAAATTTTGATTATTACCAACATCTTCGTTTTCTTCACTTAACAATCCCAAACGCGCCTGACTTCTGAAAACACCATTTTTTGGCAATCCATAGGCTTTGAAAACGTGGGAATTAGGATAGCTGGAAATAATTGGGGCAGGGTAGTGATTCGTTTTAGAAGAAAACTTTGATGGGTATTTCAAATTTCGATTAAAAAGCATGAAAGATGAGGACTTTCTCGAATAAATAAAAGTGGGTTTGCTGAGAATCGAGGATTCAAGTGCCATTTTCATCAATATAAGAATAAATCAATAATCTACCAAAAAATCCTTTAAAAAAAATACAAGAATTTGAAATTTGTTCAAACAAAAAAAGCGAAGGGAGAAGAAAGAAAAAGAAGGAGACTTTTAGGTTTTAAGTGGGATGAAGAGAAAATCCCATGGAAGAATGGTCTCTACATTACTCGAAGAGGGGTTTGGGAGAGGAGTTGTGTTTGGTGAAGGAAAGATTTTGCTTGCTGCAAGTTGGAAAGTGAGTGAAACAGGAATGACAAAACTTGTCCCCATAATTTTTCAATATTACAATTCTCACCCTCAACTAATTTAAGATTTCTTCGGTCGAAAATTTGACTTCAATTTTGGCATTAGAAAAACGCCAAATCCAACTGAAAAATAAAAAATCTAGCAAAGAGCAAGAGATGAATTAAATATGGATTGAACCTGAAATTTATACGTAAAACTGAAATTAAAGAATATATAAGCTTAATTATTTTTGCTACATAGAGTTAAGCTTAATGGATAACGGCTAGTCAAAGAGAATAAGAGATAATGTGTAGAAATTGAGAGCTTGTTTGACATCGTTTTTGTTTCCTGTTTTCTGTTGCCAATTTTCTGTTTTTGAAAACAAAACAGTGAAAACATGTTTGGCAGGTTATTTCTGTTTTCAAAAATTTTGGAAACAGAAGCAGTGTTTTGGAAAAAAGTGGAAGCAAGAATTTTGTGTTTTCATGTTTTTCCAAAACACTTTCAAAACATAGAAGCACAACGATAAACAGTAACTCATATGCTTTTTAACCATTTTTTTTTACTTTTTTATTTAAAAACATACAACTAAATTATATATCTGTTTGTTTTTGTTTTAAAAAATTGACAGCATAACAAAAACAAAACGAAAACAAAACAAAAACAAAAAACAAAAAAACGAAAACGATGCCAAACGACCCCTGAGCAATTAAATTTGTTCGGTAACAAAATTGAAAATTCTATTCCAAGAACAAGTATCTCTTGTTAATGATAAACACGATTAATTGAAATTTGCCAGCTTAACTTCAAAGGGATATGTACTTTTCTTGACAAAGAGCATGTATTTCAGAAAGATATTTTTTTTGAAGTATATCTTTCTGAAATAATACATTTCAAGTTCTTTGCAGTTTATTCTAAAAAAAAAAGAGGCTGAAAGTTTGAAACAAACCGAACCATTCTTACTATAATTTACAAATTCCTTGGTCCTCTGGCTGTGGCTCTAAGGTATGTCTTCAAATTGTAGGTTGCCTCTTCGACCATCTTCACAAGCCAAAATGGTCTTCCAAGTGAAAGCATAATATATGCTGCAGAGATTCCGAAGACTAGTCCACTTCCGTAACCCATCAATGCAGCTTTCCATTCGAATACCGATTCAGAATTAGCTTTCTCATGAAAACAGGGTGCCTCCAGCTCGCCACTGCCACAAGTCTTGGACAATGGAGATCCGCACAATCCAGGATTCCCAATGTAGGAGTCATTGGGAAAGGTATTGAATTGTTTTCCCATAGGTATGGGACCAACAAGCCGATTTTCTGAAAGGTTTAACACTTCGAGGAATCCCAAGGCTGTCAGCTGAGGAGGAATGTGTCCGGTAAGCTTGTTTGAGGAGAAATCCAATGATTCAAGTTGTGTCAAGTTCCCAATTGATGAAGGAATATGACCTATGAGATTGTTATGGGAAAAATTGAGCACCTGGAGAGAAGTGAGTTCCCCTACTATTTTTGGAACTTCTCCTCTGAATCGGTTACTTGACATATCAATGGTTGTAAAAATTGTTAAAATTCTCTCCAAGTTGACGTCCGCACCTTTCATTGTGATTACCACAGAGTCATGGTAATAGTCAGAATTTCCTATGTATCCCGTTCCAACATCACTCGAATTCTTCATGCTTTGGAAACTGTGAAGAAATGTTGGCAAAGAGCCAGAGAAGTCATTGTGGGAGAGGTCAAAAATTCGTAAATTTGGAAAGGAAGACCCATTCATATGCATGTTGGAATTGATTACTCCCCCATGCAAGTTATTAGAGCGCAACACCAAAACTTTTAGCTGCGGAAGAGCTCCCAACCAATGAGGAAAGGTGTCATTTATCTTGTTGTTTCCAACATTTAGCACTTCTAACACACTGCAATTGACCAGAGATTTCGACAAGGGCCCATCGAAATCATTGCTGCCAAGATTAATCGTCTGCAAATAATTTCCCTGGAGAAAAGAATCAGGGATGTAACCATGAAATTTATTTCTATGGAGATCCAAGATAGTGAGGCCATTGACGAATCCTCCCAAACAAATTGGAAGAGTTCCACTCAACTTGTTTTCGGACAAGTCAAGAATATAAAGTTGTTCCAAACTGCAAATTTGGGATGGGATCATTCCTGTCAATTTGTTTTTGGAGATTATGAAAATCCTCGTTGAAAGTGGCGGCACCAAAAGTGACCCTCCAAGCAGGTTAGAGCGAAGGTTAAGAGTCTCCACATTCCTCCATGGGTAATAATCTATCCCTGTCAAAAAGTTGTTAGAAAGATCAAGCGTGGTCAAACTTGGCCATCCCTCAGTTTCCCACTTGGAAATTTTACCATGAATGTTGTTGTTGGAAAGGTCCAACTCAGACAAATTCTCAAGGGTTCTCAGGAAATTTGGAAATTCAGTTGTATTGCACGATGAAAACAGGAGTCTCTCAAGATTGGGCAAAGGAAGGGTGGGAATGGTGCTGAGTGATAGTCCACCGTTGTGGGAAAGATCAAGAGAAGTGAGACTCTTGAGCCTTGGAAACATATCTACCTCAATAACATGGATTCTATTGTATGAAAGGTCAAGCCCTTCCAAACCTTCTAGGTTTCTAACAAAATATGGGAATTCAGTGATGTTGCAGGAAGATAAACTCAAGGAGCGAAGATTGGGCGCTAAAACGTAACTGGCATTGCTTCCACTCTTAAATGACAGTAACGTGTTATTTGAAAGATCTAATGTGACAAGTTTGTTGAGCTTTGGAAGATTAATGTTGGGTTCAGAGATGCCAGTCAGCCTGTTTGATGAAAGGTCAAGAGTGGTAAGGTTTACAAGTGCAAAGACATAACTTGGAATCAGACCATGTATCTCATTGTTCCGCAAGTCAACATACTCCAATAATGACGCAGCCGGTTGCTTAAATGGGTCAATGGGACCAGTAAACTTGTTGTTGTCAAGGTCTAACCAAGACAAAGATGGAAGGGTAAACAACCAGGGTGGAAGTCTGCCATCGAGAAAGTTACCAGATAAATCAAGAAATGACAGCAGTGAAAGGCCACTAACTTGAGAAGGAAGGGAACCCACTAGTTTATTTCGTGAAAGGTCAAGAAGTACAATATTTGCAAGGTTGAACACAGAAAATGGCAAATTACCACTGAGTTGATTACCACTTAAAGACAAATGAAAAAGTTGGGTGAGGTTTCCAAAAGCATCTGGAATCTGCCCATCTAGTTGGTTAGCAGAAAGATCAAAATATTGGAGGTGCTTAAAGTTTGAGAATGCAGGTGGAAGCTGGCCAAGAATATTGAAATTAGAGCTAAGGTCTAAATGAATGAGGCGAGTAAGGTTGGCAAAGGAATGTGGGATGGACCCTTTTAAATTGCAAGAATTCAGATCCAATACCTCCAAGAACCTAAGATCACCAATAGAATTGGGCAGATGTTGTCCTGCAATGGATACAGGTGACAGTTGTAGTGACCTGAGAGGACTAGTCATATTAGTCTTTGGGAAGCTAACTTCCCACGAGACTTGGTAATGTTTGAATATTTGAGTATAAATCCTGAGCATCTGGAGGAATGGAAAATGGAAAATATCTTGAGGTAATCTTTTGGGTTGGTTAAAATTGTAACCGAGAGTGAGGGAAACAATGGAGGAAGACAAGTTAAGAAAAGAAGTAGGTTCAACCAAAGACATATCGACTTCATCAAGAAATAGTTGTCTTATTTGGGTCAAGTTTGCAAACATTTTTTCAAAACCATGCCTCTTAAATGTCAAACCATTCATGGATAGATCAAGAGAGACAAGTTTAGGAAGATGAGAAAAGATTGTTGATGGGATTGGGCCTGAAAAACCTGAGTGAGAAACATTGAGATGGGTCAAAGTAGTAAACTGACCACCAAGCACCGATGCTAACGGAGACAGATAGACGTCATTGAAAGCAAGGTTAAGCATGCGCAGACGAGGAAGGAGGAGGAGACTGGTGTTGGATGGAGAAACGCTAGTGAGGCAGCTGCAACTAAGGTCGAGAGCAATCACAAAGCCAGTTTCAGCATCGCATGTAACCCCATCCCACACACAGCAATCTGTACCCTTTTTCCAAGACTCTGTCTTTGGATAATTCATAATTTCAAAATCGGAGCAATTGACTGAAAAGGTATGTTTGAATTGGAGTAAGGCAGAGCTCTGGTGAGGAAGACAAAGTGGTGGTTGAGCTTGAGCTTGAGCTTGAGCTGAGGAATTGAAAGAGAAAGACAATGAGGCATTTAAACGCAACAACAAAACTAAACAAATGGCACCAAACCAGCAAGGCAGGACTGAAGTTCCCATGTTTTTTCATGAATCTGAATTAATAAAAGGAGAAAGAGGAAATAAAGCTGCAAGGCATATGATGATTGTTGAGAGGAAATAAGATAAGATATATTTATAGGCTAAAATTAAAACACTGCAAAATCCTCTGTGTATTGAGTATATTGAATATTGACTGCGTATAGTAGTGATCAAGAAAAGCAAGATGGAGAAATTAGAAAAAAACTTCTTTGCACCGTCAATCTAGCAACCTAAAAGCCGGAACACCTTCCACTAACAATGGTTATTTAAACAAGATGTGGGGATCCAACAAGACGAAAATATTCAAAAGATTAATATCTGCATTCCAAAACTTTCTGCAATTTCACAATAAATAACTTGTATAATTCCACACAGTAGATAAACGTACTTACTTACCACAAGATTAATTAGAATTCAAACGGTCTCATTTTCTGATATAAGTTGTTAATCATTCCATGCTCCATGCTTTATATAATAATTTCATGGAAACTGCGTGAAAGTTACCATGCTTCAATTGGTTGTTGCTCGTTAAGGTCAATATTGCTTTTCTTTGTTCCGTAGATACCATTAGAGAAAACATTAAATAACGACTAAGGAAATTATTAAATTAAAGCACGTAATTATTTAGTGGGGCTTTACCCCTTTTTCTTTTGGAGTAGTTAAGAAAAGAACAAAATTGCATTGAAAGTATTTGCATTTTTTATGCACACAAGTTTAATTACATGGTTTATATATGATACATTGGCCGTGGCGGTGGCGGTGGAGTTTAGCAGATTGGGTCTTAAAGGGTGATATGTGTTCTATAGGGATTAGATTGAAACATTTAAAACTTAATTAATTCAGAAAATGGATATGTGTCAACTCCACAACCCGCTTGTAAAGTCCAAAATTTACACCGCCGGTATATCAAATAATTACCCTTAATTACATTCTCTAGCTTAAATTTTACTATATGCTACAAGTGATATATATGTGTTGATAAAGTTTTAAGCAAAAATTGCATAAAAATGAAGAGTACTCATAAGTCATAACTCATAAGGGGCTAGAAAGAAGAAAATATTATTGCTAAAGTTTGTCATTTGGGTGACTGAGAGATGACCCACTAAGATGCCAATGGGTCCAATAAGATATGAAAATTGGACCATTTGATCCAATAATATACATATTGTTTCAAAAGAAGAATGAAAAGCCCAAAAGGAAGGTATAACCCCAAAATTGGGTCAATCAAAAGTGTTGATATTTTCTTGTGCTTTTCCCAAGGCTTATATAAAGAGGGAATTTTTTTTTCTTTTGCAAATTCCTTAGTGTATTGAGTATTGACTACGCCTAGTCATAGAGTCATAGTCAAGAAAATTGAACACTAAATTTTTCGTCATCATCAATTTAGTTGAACTAGTCAAAACTTGAGTTAGATCTCACAGTGTACTCTGCTACAAGCTGTGCAAAAGATGAAGACTTGTTTTCCAGCAATCTAGCGGGAGAATCATATTCTTCAATCAGTCCTGCAATTAAATTAAACGGATTTAGATAACATGAAACTATGAACAAAAGAAACACTAGAAGCAAACTACAGAAACACAGCTATATTTTTAACCTTGATTTAGAAGCAGAACCATATCACTATCAAGAACTGAAGTTATTCGGTGGGCAATTGTTAAGACCGTGCAGTCAGAGAAGTGTTCTTTCAAGGTTGTCTGAATCAGATTATCGGTAGCTGTATCAACTGATGCTGTAGCTTCATCAAGCACTAAGATCTTACTTTTCTTAAGCAGCACACGCCCGAGACAGACCAGCTGCCTTTGCCCCATGCTCCAATTGTCTCCATTTTCACTAACTGTAGAATCTAGCCTGCCTTCTTTCTTTCTAACTTCATCCCCAAGTTGGCACTTATCCAATGCCTTAAATGAATAGAGATACACATCAAAACATGTCAGATTCTAATACCAATGATATTCTTCACTCCCTTACTATAAAAAATGAAAGCAACCCACCTCCCAAATCTGTTCGTCAGTGTATTCTTCAAGAGGGTCCAAATTGCTCCGAATAGTTCCTTCAAACATGGTAGGATCCTGGGGAATGATGCTGAGTCTTGACCGCAAATCATGCAGTCCAATTGAAGAAATATTCACACCATCAATTATAATCTGGCCTTCTGTAGGTTCAACTATCCGGAAAAGTGCTTGTATGAGAGTTGATTTACCACTGCCTGTTCTCCCTACAATGCCAGTTCTCAGCCCTCCCGGAAATGTGCATGTCAGACCTCGCAAGACAAGTGGCATGTGCGGGGCATAGCGCACCTACATCAAGACATCATCGTTTATTTCACATATAGCACACAAGAATCAAGAGTAACACCATAAAACTGCATTACCTTCAGATGAAGAATATCAACTTCTCCTAGGCATGGCCAAGAAGCATCAGGGCGATTAGTTTCTATCACAAGGGCAGGCTCACTAGGAATATTACTGTATTGAAGCATTCTCTCAACAGAAATAATTTTGTTCTCCATATTGCAAATATTCCATACTACCCTAGCTTGCACCGCATTTAGATTCAGTCCATACGTTACAGCCAACCCCGCAATAGCTAAACAAAAGAAAAAAAAAAACATTTTGTCATCTCCAATTTTACTTGAACATCCATTATATACAATGACATGGAGGTCAATAAAGATGCCAATCTACAATTTCTCACCTGGATTAATAATTCCCTCTGGTATAGAGATCAAAAAGAACAAAGAGAAGGCAAAGGTAATAGAAGACAACATGTCCAAGCGGAAACACAACCATTCCATTGCACCAGCAACATTAAATTTTGGACGTGAATATGCATCGTTTAGTTTCATGTTTATCTCTTGGAATCTTAACTCTTGATCAAAGCTCCTGATGGTTGTTGCTCCCATAAGTGTTTCAGAAAAATTCTGAATCACTGGAGCTCTGCATACTCCAACCAACCTTGCAAGTTCTCGTGCCGAAGATATGTAATATTGCTGCAAGATTACAAGTTTATGAGATTTCCGTGCGGTAGTGCCTAAGTAGCATGGAAGGTTGAATGTTTTTCTTTAACATAGTCATGCATTTTTATAGCCCCACATTTGGCATACTACAATTTAGATGAGGTGATGGAGTTACCTGGTACCAAATGCATGCAGAAATCACAGGGATAAAAATGATGAATATCTGCCAAGCAACCTGAGACATGACTGCAATGATTCCAAGCAGTTGGATAGTTGAAAAGGCAAATCCCCCAACTTGATATGAAATTTGCATATCCACTGCACTTTGATCTGTAGAAGCCTATAAGAGGCAGGGAAAACTATTTAGTATCCTTCATAAACAAGAAATAAAATGCTAAAAAAGGAAATAATTGGAACATTCTAAATCCGTAAAAATACCAGATACTCACCCTGTTTAGGATCCTTCCACTTGGGGTGGAATCAAAGAAAGACATGGGGGCGCGGAAAATGCATAAATGCATCTTTTTGAAGAAAAGAGTGGCTGTTTTGTATCCAGCTGTATTAAGAAGCATGGCTCTTGCTAGGATAGAAAAGGCACTTGCAATTGCCAAAGCTAAGTATACCATTATTAGTGTAAGACTCCCAACTGGAGGTGTGACATCTTCAGACACAGGAGATGCCCAAGCCATCCAATAATTGCTACCAATTTGTAAAATCTGAAATAAAGTCTGCCCAAGCAATATCAAAGGCACAAGAGCTCCTCCATATGCTGTTGTGATATACTTCCAGTAGACTGAAAACCCTACTTTCCCTTTCTCTCGCTCTTCATCTTGAACAAGCTGTCCTTTGGGACCGTTATCATCTACTTTACCACTGTCGTTACCATGGTTTCCATCATTCTGCACCTTCCCATTAGCAAACCCCACAGCATCATCCCCTTCACTAATAAGCTTTTCAGAAACAAATCCTGCGTCCACAGTAGTATCAATGGCCGACAGAGCCTTCTTATGTGCACCCACCAGTTCCATAAAGTCAGTTCCTGAATTGAGGATGTCATTGTACTTTCCAGCTTGTGTAATCTTTCCATCTTTCATTACCTAGCAATTACATACAAGTTGAATCCAGCAATTACATTATTTTATGAATTCAAGGCATAGGATGAAAACACTAGAATAAAAAGCTTACCAAGATTAGGTCAGCAGCTGGTAAAAATTCTACTTGATGAGTAACATAAATCACTGTTTTTGAATTCAGAATGCCTAGTAAAACTTCCTGCCATAAGATAAAATAGAGATACTTAGTCAAAGCAACAATCAAAGGAGAGAGCTTAAAATGCCAAGCTGAAATTAAAGGCAAATATAAGTACCATTTCATTTAATTACCTCATAGAGCAGTATAGACTTCCGCAAATATTAACAATAAACAAATTTGTAAAATGAATGCCCTAGTGTTAGAGGATGAATAAGATGTAACCTTAAATAAATGAGATCCTGTGTGAGCATCCACAGCGCTGAAGGGATCATCGAACAGATAGATATCGGCATCTTGGTATAGCGCACGTGCAATTTGTACCCTTTGCTTCTGTCCACCACTCAAATTGATTCCCCTTTCACCTATAACAGTCTGATCACCAAATGAGAGGATTTCTAGATCCTTCTTGAGAGCACATGCTTCAAGAACTCTGTCGTATCTCTCCTTGTCCATCACCTCACCAAACAATATGTTCTCTTGAATCATGCCACTCTGTATCCAAGGTGACTGAGCAACATAGGCCTTTGTACCACACAACTTAAGAGTTCCAGATATCTTAGGTAATTCACCCAAAATACAGGAAAGCAAGCTCGACTTGCCAGAGCCAACTGTACCACAAACAGCAACCCTCATACCATGGAAAACTTTCAAATTAATATCTTTTAGTGTTGCAGTGGATGAAGACAAATCCCAGGAGAAATTCCCATCAACAATCTCAATAGCTGTATCAGAACTACCTCTTTGAAGCTTCTCTACAACATCAGGCTGCAAGTCATCGAGCCGGAGGAAGGCAGAAATTCTATCAAGAGACACCTTTGTCTGAGCTATCATTGAAATTGTGTCGGGAAGATCGTTGATTGGCTGTTGAAGAATCCTGAATGTTGCCAATGCAGAAAGGACCTTCCCTGACTCAAGTGGGATTCCTAAAATCATACAAGCACCAAAAGTGGTTACAGACACAAAAGAGGGTGCAATCCAGAAAACAAAAATAGCCATGGCATTCGTATAAACGAATCTTTTTAACCACCCTTCCTCAGCATTCCTCAGCCCAACAATCTTTGACAGAAACTTCATTTCCCACCCCTGAAGTTTGAGAATTCTCATGTTCCTTAAAATTTCAGAGGTTGCCTTCATCCTTTTATCTTTTGATTCCATCAATTTGTCCTGAAATTTCTCTAGCAATCTCGTCAAAGGTATATTTGCCAACATAACTAGTACTGTTGCACCAAAAGTTGCTAGTGTTGCTAACCCAAGGTTCTTATACAAGATCAACAAGGCCAAAGCAGCTTGCAAAACTACCATCCATGGATCATGCATGTACCAACAAAAGTCTCCCACCCTCTGTGCATCAACAGTCATGAAATTTATAATCTCCCCACTGGTGTGGCTCTGCTTTGACTGGCAAGAAAGGGTTAAACCCTTGTTATAAATCATTGTTACCAGCACTGCTCTCATCTTAATTCCTGCTTGCTGCAATTTAAAAAACCAGCGCCTCGCCGATAAGCACTCCACTAGCTTTGAAACAAAGAAAGCAGTAACAAGAAGATACCCCTCACTTTTAAACTCCCGTCGTCCATCCAGGTACTGAACGAAAGTGTCAATGAGGTATGGGCCAACATACATAGCCACAGTATTCATAAAAGCAAACAAAGCTGTCAAAAGAATATCTTTCCAAGCTGAGAAGAACAGTGCCTTCACCAGCTTAAACGGCGTAACTCCACTCCCCTCACTGTCATATGACTCAAGCCTGCTTCTAAATTTTGGAAAAGCACCAACGATGCTATCACTGCTATCTAGCTGAGGAACATCCTCAAGGTCTAAAGTTTTCTTATTGCCAGCAGCAATAAGAGGCCCCACCCAAGAAAATGTAAGACTGCTGAAAAGACCAGCATTTGAATATGGAGTTACAGTATCACTCCCCTTTTTGCTACTCAGCTCTACACCATTACTTACACCAGAATCCCCGTTCAAAAGGGGCTCTTCAAGGAGGGTATCTTCACCCTCAATTCTTCCAAAAACCCCCACAATACATAAGAACAAACCAGTAACAACAGAAAAAATATCGGATACTAAACTCTGTTTTGGGAAAGAAGTATGGCTTTTGTAAACAACAATGTCTACAACAAGACAATAACAAGAGATTGAAAAATAAAAACCCCACCAAGTTCTCAACAAAAATGGGAACTTCTTTTGTTCACCAGAATAGGAGAATTGATAATGCAAATAAACACAAATTGCACCCCAGGCAAGTGTTTTAATCACATAATCAGAAAGAGTCACTAACTTATCCCCAGACCAACCATTTCTATACCAATAAAAGTAATTTAACAAACACAAGACAATGTTAAAAGCTGAAACAACAAAACAACAAGCTAAAGTAAGCTTATAGTTATACCACAAAGCCTTCCTTTGCCTGAACGTCTCCTTTGAACCTTCCCCTCCAGCCTCTTTGACTCTGTTCACTACCCATAAGACTAGCAAGAGAAGCAATAATAATAGGTGTAATGACGCAGAAAACCCATGAAGAAAAATGGGTTTCATGAGAAAATCAAAACTAGCAGCTGAACTCATTAGGAAAGATGATTTTGAAGCAAAAAGTTTCATTTTTTTAGAGTTTTTACTGAAGAAAAAGCTTGGGTTTTGAGTGTAAGAGAAGATTGTGTCTGTTGGAAATGTTCTGTTCCTTCTAGTGTGTTTATATATAAAAAGGAGACTAAGAAAAGACTAAAAGAGTGTCAAAGTGCAGGTAGAAGAGTCAAAAGGAAAATTACTTGGGGAAGAGATATGCGTGGAGAGCAAGAGTTTGGAGACGGAGAGAGCAAAGAGATGGAAGCCTTCCAGAGAGACAACAAAAAGTTGGAGGCTTCCGGGAAAGGCGTGGCCTTGGAGAGTGACCAAACAAAAAGAGATTAAAGAGAATAGAAAGTGTTTCGGAGGTCTTTTAATTGTTGATATTGAACACAATTTGATTTTGTATTAGTTAAATTCAACATAACTATCATTACTAAAACAAAATGGAAAAAGAATAAATATAATTACAAATATAAAACTAATTCAAATTACAAATAAAACATTTGAAGAAATGGGTCAACTAATAGTAATGTTTTTTGTACAACA
This sequence comes from Corchorus olitorius, assembly GCA_001974825.2. Taxonomy (NCBI): domain Eukaryota; kingdom Viridiplantae; phylum Streptophyta; class Magnoliopsida; order Malvales; family Malvaceae; genus Corchorus; species Corchorus olitorius. The sequence continues at coordinate 135,054 of AWUE01014269.1, forward strand.
ATTGTTTTAGTGATGCTTTGTGTACTTGAATCCTCTATTCATAGTTTTCCAAGTTTTTGAGGTTTTTTTTTTTTTTTTTTTAACATTTTCTTCAAGATTTGATTGGATATATACTCTAAAAAGTCTTCATGTCCTACATGGTGTCTATTTTTTTTTTGAAAGATCCTACATGGTGTCTATTATTTGATAGCCGATAAGTAAATCATAATAACTTTATGGATGAGTATCTTTTTCATGCATAATTTGAAATTTCTTCTATATATTAATGTAAATGAAAATTTCTATCATATTAATTAATTAATGTAGACTAGTGGAATATATATATGACTCATAGTCAACATATATAAATATCAACAGTAGTGATTGATAGGGAGAAGTGAAGAACAACTTGCAGATGTGAAATTCAATGAAATTACTCTAAAAGCTTAGAAATTTTGCTCAATGACAAAATATCTTGCAAAATTTCACCTATGTATCTCTATATGTGGAACTTATTTCAAATGCAATGCTTGACTTTGTATGTGTCAATTTGGTGGATTCCAAATTCAGTGGCACTTGCTTTCAACTCATCAACTTTTTTTAGCTACTTTGATAAAGAGAAAGATAAAAGGCATATACATTAGAATCATACCAAATAATTGAGTAGGTTTTTTTTTTTTTTTATAATTATTACAATAATTGAGTAGATATTTATTTCAATCCTAATTTTCTTGCACTGTTCTCTGCTAATGATCGAGACCATGGTTAACGTGGTAATTAAAAATGATATTGATTCATCATGTAGTCTATTGTTAGTTTTAAAAAAATCTCCTAACAGTCCTACTTAATGCACCACTATTTTTGTTGTCTGCATCAACCCATTATAATACTATTACTATTGCAATATTTTTCTTTTAAACTTTCTAAGCTACCTAACAAAAGCATAATCGTATGATAAAAGAACTGCATTTCCAAATATGAGATTTGTAACTTTCCAGAAAAAAGACTAATAGTACTAATAGTAATAGTACATGAAAAAGACTGTTTTTTATAACACAACAAAATATACTAATAGTACCCAAACAAACAAAATTAAATGAAATTAACCATGCATCATGCTCAAAGTATCAAGAGCACAATAAATTATTGTTTTTCCTTTGACAAGAATATATATTTTTGGTATTTGTGGGCTGTTAGGGATAGAACCCTCTAGCACTCTACCATCAGGCCAAATGTGTAATGGCTTTAATATACCATGGCATAAGCAAACATTAGCTAAATTAAAGTAACATATGACTCTTGTTTTACGCAAAAGGGCAAGGATGGCAAGGAATTGGAACCGCAAAGAGGTCGTGTTTCCTTTTTATTGTTAAACCAGGTGCACTTGTCATGTCCAAATCTTCATGTTTCATTCCATTTGGGAGCTTCCAATCAAAGTGGTACAAAAATTGAGCAAGTTGCAGCTCAATGTTTGCAAGAGCGAACGATATGCCTGGACAAATTCTCCTTCCGGCTCCGAATGGAATGTATTCAAAATCCGTTCCTTTAAAGTCAATCGAGCTATCGAGGAATCTTTCGGGTTTAAACATTTCAGGTTCACTCCAGAATCTTGGATCCCTTGTAATTGCCCATGAATTGATAAGGATTCTAGTCTTGGCAGGGATTTCGAATCCACCAAGCTTACAGTTCTCGCGGCACTCCCTTGGGATTAATGGAACAGGATTGTGAAGCCTTAATGTTTCCTTAATAATTGATTTTAGGAGCTTTAGTTCATGAAAATCTTCTTCATTTACATATCCTTTGCCATGAAAGACCTGTCTAACCTCGGCTTTAGCCTTTTCCATTAGTGTTGGATTCTTCAGCAGTTCGGACATTGCCCATTCGACAGTTGTTGATGATGTTTCACTCCCTGCAGCAAATATGTCCTGAAAGTAGACATTAAAGTGCTAAATTAATAATTGGCTTATTAGCTTTTTGACCCCTAAACTATTTGTCCTATGAACTTCAAATCAGGACAATATTATACCCCTGACGGAGGGGGTAAATTGTCTCGATTTTAGTTTATGGAGCAAAACGTCCCTCACGCGATAGTTAATCGGCAAATTAAATTGCTAATAAGCCATTAATAATTAGTGCATTAAGATGAAACTTAAAATAACAAATCTAATTACCAATATGACTGATTTGATGTTGTCCGTGGATATGGGAACATCAAGGTTTCCATGCTCTTGAAGGTCTAAAAGCATATCAACTACATCTTTTTCGTCCCCACTGTGGCCAATTCGTTTTGTCCTCTTATCTTTATGCTCAGCAATGACATTTTCAAGTATTCTGTCGGCTTCCTGATGTAACTTCTCAAGCTTTTGCCTGATTCCGCTAATCATCTCAAGTGGTTTAATTGAAGGGAACAAATCTGCAAGAGTAAGTCCTGTTGCCAGCTTATTGATTTCAGTAACAATCGATATGAAATTTTCCTGCTCTTTGCATTTTGATCCAAAGGCTACCGTCGCTGTTATGCCATAAGTCAAGGAAAAAATTTTGCTACCAAGATTGATTGGTGACGATGAACTTCGGCTTGAAGATATTATTGATTTGATGAGATTAGAAACCATCTCTTCTCTAACTCTTTTGAACGATTTTACCCGCTGAGCACTCAAAAGTTCCATCACACAAATTTTCCGAAGTTGCTTCCAATAACTCCCATAAGGGGAGAAAACAATGTTGGTGCAATTATAAGAAACGATGCTTGGGGCAAGTTGGTAAGGCCTTGAAGCAAAAACGATATCATTTTTCCTCATTGCTTCTTCGGCGAATTCCGGTGAAGAGATGACAACTGTGGAGACAGCTCCAAGTTGTAAGTGCATCAAGGGCCCATGTTTGAGAGCCAGATTTCTCAATTTCTGATGGGGCAGTGACGAGCTAACAATTTGATGAAAGTTCCCTATGATGGGTAGTTTCCATGGCCCTGGTGGAAGCCTTGGGGATGGTTTTTTAGCTAATTTGAAAAATTTCTTGGCTGCATTGGCAATTATGAATAAGAAGAGAAGGGTAGAAAGGAGGGAGAATGGAGGGATTAACTCAAACTCCATTAGTGTGGAAAGTGAAGATAAAGATTATAGCTTATGATGATGAGAATGAAAAGGAAATCATAACATATTTATAAGTAAATTATAACGTGCAGGTTGATGCGATCTATTATAGCCATGGAAAAAGACAAATTAAGTACTGTTCTTAGTCATAATTTTCAGACCATCAACGTGTTTACAGAGTTAGTACTATATATCAATCCTCAACAGAAGCAGTTCGATAAATTTGACATGCAAATAATGGAAATTTATTGCCAAGAATTTAGGCGAATTTAGTTTTTCTTTTTTCTTTTTCCGTAGTATATGCTGATGTAATATATAGTGCATATACCCATATATCTTTTATCTGATTTTTCTCATAGTCGAGTTCGACCACCAAAATTCAATTAGAATTATATTAATTTTCGTTGCAAATGTCAGATATATGTGGAGATATTTCAAATATACACATTAATTAATCATGATTCATGATATTCTTTGCTCAACTATATATGCCACACATTTTTATTTTCAAACAAAATCAAAATCAATTGATGATGCATGAGGGCTGAGGTACACAATTTGGAATGATCATTTGACTTTCAATCACATGTGGAAACACACACCAAGGTAGGTGGTGCTCTTCAATTTCATATGCAAGGACAAAGAATAAGTAAGTAAGAACGAAAGGCATGTTGAAATCAGATTGACATGTTCTTAAAGCTTTATTATGACACAAATTATTACTAAAACATATACTAGCTATATGCAGTTTCAACTTTCAAGAGAAACATTAACATTATTTAGCAGGTAAATGGCTTTGAATGGTGGGGATTAAGATTAAATAATCTTTCCTTGTGACACAGTAACACCAAAGGCCTCTGTCATGCCTAGATTTTCACTAGGAAGCTTCCAATCAAAATGGTAGAGCAATTTTGCCAGTGGAAACTCCATTTTAGGAAGGGCAAACAGTATCCCTGGACACATCCTTCTTCCTGACCAAATGGGATTTACTCCAAATCTGTTCCTTTAAAATCTATGGAACTAAAACCTTTCTGGGTAAAATTTTTCAGGTTCATTCCAATACTAAATTAGATGGTGAAATGAACCCAATCTGCATTCACTCAAAGACTCGATTTCAAAGTGGTTCTTTTACATACTTAACCATAGCTCAATTCAGACCAAAAAATGTTGCACATGAATCACGACTACAACAAATTAAGAGACAATTCAAGAATCTTATGTTTTCTTAGAAAATTACAGTCAAATATTCAAATAGCGGGGCCGGGCCCATCTTAGCCATAAAATATCTAAATCCTTTTATATATGAGTTCGAATTAGTTGCAGCATGAAATAAAATCTTGGGGTATATTCAGTTCATTGTTATTCTGAAAAATAAATAAAAAGGTTGTTATTTTACCCCTAAAAAAAAAAAACAGTTGTTTGGCCACTTTCTTTGACTCTTTTATGACATGGCGGCCAATACTTTGATCTTCACTGCATTAATTTCCTTTCTAATTTCTTCTGGTTACTCACCGCATTAAATTCAACAACTTGTCAATAATTGAGAAAAAAAAAGTACTCCCTCCGCTTTCTTTTTAATTATCCCTTTAACCGATTAATTTCTTTAATTAATTGACTAGAGACACCAGGTTTAGCCCTAGTAATTCACCAGATGAAATTTACAGGGTAAATCCCTAATTTTAGGACATTAATTAGTTAGGGTTTTAGAAATTATAGGAAAAAATCCGACTTGTCAAAATTTTATTGGTCAGGATCACGAATAACGTGTTGAACCCGATCCACCTAATAATTTCTCCTTTATTTCCCACGCTTCCTACCTTGAAATATTGACATTCCCGGATTTTTCCCATTTCCGTGTGATTTTGAATATCAATTGGGAATAGATTTATGCTTTCAAATTGTATACCTTGGGTAACATTTCATATCCTAGACGAAATGCCCATCATGTATAGTCTAATTTTATCATGTAGATCTTGTCCGGCTGCTCACAAATCACAATCACAAATAGTTGAATAGAAATGGAAAAGCAAAATTAAATGCTTCTATTTACTATACCTACAAACTCCAAACAACATATTATTAATTGAATTATTGAGAAGCCCATAATGTACAGTAGTTTAGCCCTCTATAAAATGGGTTTTTCATCATATAGCTGACAAACAAACTCAACCTTCCATTAGTTGCTAGTATGAAAAGTGTTATAATGGAATATCCCTCTTTCACCTTGTTGATCTTTACCTTCTTTATCCTCTTCATCGCATTAATCCAACTTCTCAAACCTCAAAAACCCAAGAAACCCATCAAAAATCTACCTCCAGGGCCATGGAAACTACCCTTTATTGGCAACTTGCACCAACTTATTGGCCCTTTGCCCCATCACACTCTAAGAGACTTAGCCAAGAAATATGGGCCATTAATATGGTTAAAGCTTGGTGAAGTTCCAACCATTGTAGTTTCATCACCTGAAATTGCAAAAGAGGTTATGAGAACCCATGACTTAACCTTTTGTCAAAGGCCTTATCTTCTTGCAGCTAGCATTATGGGTTACGATGCTCAAGACATTATCTTTGCACCATATGGGAGTTATTGGAGACAGATGAAGAAAATTTGCATGACGGAGCTTTTGAGTGCAAGCCGAGTCCAATCATTCCAATCAATCAGGGAAGAAGAAGTGACATCGCTTATTGATTCCATATCTTCGAGCCAAGGATCGTTGGTTAATCTCAGCGAGAAAATTTACTCAATAACGTATGGGATAACTGCGAGGGCAGCATTTGGTAAGAAAAGTGGAGACGAAGAAGAATTCATAAGGATTGCTATTGAAGTTTCAAAATTAGCCGGTGGTTTCTGCTTAGCTGATATGTATCCTTCGAGTGAAATGCTTAAGTTGATTAGTGGAATGAGACGTAAACTTGAGAAGTTGCATATGGCATCTGATCGGATACTTGAAAAGATTATTGATGAACATGAAAATAGGAGACAGAAATTGGAAAAAACAGAACCAGACAAAGATTTGGTTGATGTCCTTCTCAAGCTCCAACAAAAAGGTGATGATCTTGACTTCCATTTGTCCAAGGACAACATAAAAGCAGTCATTCAGGTTAGCCTTAATTTTCAATCAACTTTTGGTGAATATTCAATAACTAATTTTAATTTTGCTTGCAAAAAGCTATATAATGAATGTTTAATATATATGTTTCATTTTGATTAGGATATTTTTGGAGCCGGAAGTGAAGCATCATCAAACACAGTGGAATGGGCAATATCGGAAATGTTGAAAAACCCAAAATTATTGAAGGAGGCTCAAGCTGAAGTGAGAAGGGTCTTCGATGGAAAAGGGGAAGTCGACGAAGATGGAATTCATGAATTGAAATTCTTAAAGCTAATCGTTAAAGAGACGTTGAGATTATACCCTGCCGGACCATTACTAATACCAAGAGAATGTAGTGAAGATTGTCTAATTGGTGGATACGATATACCTACAAAAACCAAAGTCATCGTTAATGCATGGGCAATAGGAAGAGACCCAAACTATTGGGACGAAGCTGAAAAATTTGACCCCCAACGATTCATGCAAAAATCAATTGATTTCAGGGGAACAAACTTTGAATACATTCCATTTGGTGCTGGAAGAAGAATGTGTCCTGGAATTTCCTTCGCCATACCCAATATTGAACTACCGCTTGCCAAATTGTTATATCATTTTGATTGGGAACTTCCAAACGGAACGACTTGTGAAAATTTAGACATGACGGAATTATTCGGGTTAACCGTGAGGAGGAAGAATGATTTATTTCTAATTCCCATTCCTTACCATTCTTCAAGCAATGGAAATGGGAAGGATTGAAGCTTCAATTTATTTTTTTTATATTATTATCATCTAAGTTCTTATATAGCTTTATCTAAGATGTATGGGAAGGATTGAAGCTTCCAATTTAGTTTTTATATTATTATTATCTAAGTTTTTATATAGCTTTATCTAAGATGTTAGAAGGTTACTGTAAAGAGAGCCTTTGAAACCAAATATGAAAAGTTCATAACTCTATTTTAGCTAATCCCCTATTAAAGGATTGTTCTAACAAAATAGGAACATGGAAAACAGGAGTTACATGCTTCAAAGGCAATACTTCAACAATACTTCAAAGGCAAATGAATTATTCATATTTCCTGCTTCAACTTTGAAACAATATGCATAAACACTTAAATGACATGGCGCTTGGACTTTAGCTTAGGAAACTTCAGAGGATTTTGGTTTGGGTATCAATGCACCTAATTAACACAACCTACTCAAACAAAACTTCTCTTTTGGTGAAAGCTGGAAAATTAAAATATGGCTTTAGTTTCATGAAGCATAAATTAAAGAGTTATTATGCAAACATACCCACATCATTTACATGGAAAAGTAGATAACCAAAGAAAAACTACAACAATTTACCATTTATGAATGGTATAACTCAAAAATATTATTCATTAGGTAGAAATTACTTACTTATCTTCTAACCACCTCCTAGGATCAATCCAACTACAGTACAATTGGTCTTTCGTATCATAAAAGTCTTCTAGGACATTATCCAAGCAATAACAATAATACTTTCTCAAATCAAGACAATAACAAAGTAGATCATTTCCCCAAAATCTAGGGAGACAGACCTTGTTCTTCATTCTTTCTATTGTTGCTGCAGTTGAGAAAGATGACCGAGGACTAACATATAGGGTCTTGTCTCCCAGATTGTTGACTTCAACCCAAACCATTTTAGAGAGATTCAATTCGAACACCCTCAGCCATTTCCCTTTAAACCATTTTTTCTGAGTATTGTGGCAAAAATTTAAGAAAAAATTTTTTTGGTCACTTTTTAGCTGAAATCGTGTACTAACCCATCACGGTTTTTGGGCTAAAAACACGTTTCAGGGACCCGGCTCAGTTTTGCATGACTTTTGGCAGAAAGCCTCCTTGAAATATCTATATTCATTGAACCAAATCTCAGGCAGAATAGATTTAAGGATTTGTTTTTACGAGCATCTGAATTTGTTTCGGTTTAATTAGAAATAAATTCAGCAAAAAAAAAATGGAAAACGATATTGGAAGCGTGAAATACCCTTCAATTTTTTTTGCGTTGAATTATATATTTTTTCTCAGGATTGTGGCAAAAAGTTTAGAAAATATTTTCGGGTCACTTTTTAACCGAAATCGTGTACTAACCATCACAGTTTTGGGGCTAAAAACGAGTTTTGGGGACTCGGCTCAGTTTTGCATGATTTTTGGCAGAAAGCGTCCATGAAATATCTGTATTCATCGAACCAAATCTCAACCACATTGGATTTAAGGACTTGTTTTTACAAGCAACTGAATTTTTTTCGATTTAATTACAAATAAATTCAGAAAAAAATGGAAAAACAATATTGGAAGCATGAAAAACCCTTCAACTTTTTTTTGCGTTGAATTATATATTTTTTCTGAGTATTGTGGCAAAAATTTCAGAAAATTTTTGGGTAAATTTTTAGCTGAAATCGTGTACGTTATTGAAGTAAGAGCTGCCTGCACAGGATTTATAATCTCAGTCATGAGGCTCTTCATTCTTAATGCAATTATCTTTGTAACTACTTTTAGCAAGTGTTACCAAGGCTAATAGATCTAAACTATCATGGTTTTTGGGCTAAAAACGAGTTTCGGGGACCCGGCTCAGTTATGCTTGATTTTTGGCAGAAAGCCTCCTTGAAATATCTATATTCATTGAACCAAATTTCAGGCAGAATGGATTTAAGGATTTGTTTTTACGAGTATCTGAATTTTTTTCGATTTAATTAAAAATAAATTCGAAAACAAATGGAAAAACACTATTGGAAGCGTGAAAAACCCTTCATTTTTTTTTGCGTTGAATTATACATTTTTTCTCAGTATTGTGGCAAAAATTTCAGAAAAATTTTTTTGGGTCAATTTTTAGCTGAAATTGTTTACTAACTATCACAATTTTTGGGCTAAAAACGAGTTTCGGGGACCCGGCTCAGTTTTGCTTGATTTTGGCAGAAAGCCTCCTTGAAATATCTGTATTCATCGAACCAAATCACAACCACATTGGAATTAAGGATTTGTTTTTAAGAGCATCTGAATTTTTTTGATTCAATTACAAATAAATTCGGAAAAAAATGGAAAAACACTATTGGAACCGTGAAAAACCATTCACTTTTTTTTTGGCGTTGAATTATACATTTCTTCTCAGTATTGTGGCAAAAATTTCAGAAAAAAATTTTTGGGTCAAATTTTAGCTGAAATCGTGTACTAACTATCACGGTTTTTGGGCTAAAAACGAGTTTCGGTGACTCGGCTAAGTTTTGCTTGATTTTTGGCAGAAAGCCTCATTGAAATATCTATATTCATTGAATTAAATCTAAGGCAGAATTGATTTAAGGATTTGTTTTTACGAGCATTTGAATCTTGTTTCGATTTAATTAGAAATTAATTCAGAAAAAATATGAAAAATGATATTAAAACCGTCAAAAGTCCTCCATTATTTTTGGTGTTAAATTATTTAAATTATAGTCGTATTTTAAGCAAAAATTGAGGAAAACTTTTTCGAGGTCATTTTTTGCAAAATTTTAGCCGAAATCGTGTACTAACCATCACGGTTTTTGGCTAAAAACGCGTTCCGGGGACCCGGCTCAGTTTTACATGATTTTTGGCAGAAAGCCTCCATGAAATATCTGTATTCATCGAACCAAATCTCAGCCACATTGGATTTAAGGATTTGTTTTTACGAGCATCTGAATTTTTTTTCGATTTAATTACAAATAAATTCGGAACAAAATGGAAAAACAATATTGGAAGCATGAAAAACCCTTCAATTTTTCTTGCGTTGAATTATATATTTTTTATGAGTATTGTGGCAAAAATTTCAAAAAAAAAATTTTTTGTCACCTTTTAGTCGAAATCTTGTACTATAACACCATCACGGTTTTCGGGGTAAAAACGCGTTTCGGGGACCCGACTCAGCTTTGCATGATTTTTGGCAGAAACCCTCCTTGAAATACCTATGTTCATGTAATCAAATAAGAGTCAGAATGGTTGTTTTTACGAGCATCTGAATTTGTTTTGGTTTAATTAGAAATAAATTCGGAAAAAAATGGAAAACATATTGGAAGCGTGAAAAACCTTCAATTTTTTTTTGTGTTGAATTATATATTTTTTCTCAGTATTGTGGCAAAAAAATCAGAAAATTTTTAGGGTCACTTTTTAGCCAAAATTGTGTACTAACCATCACGGTTTTTGGGCTAAAAACGCGTTTCGGGGACTCGGCTCAGTTTTGCATGATTTTTGGTAGAAAGTCTCCTTCAAATATCTATATTCATCAAACCAATTCTCAGTCTCATTAGATTTAAGGATTTGTTTTTACGAGCATCTGAATTTTTTTTCGATTTAATTAAAAATAAATTCGGAAAAAAATGGAAAAACAATATCGGAAGCATGAAAAACCCTTCAATTTTTTTTTGCGTTAAATTGTATATTTTTTTCGAGTATTGTGGAAAAAATTTCAGAAATTTTTTTTTCAGGTCACCTTTTACCCGAAAATCGTGTACTAACTATCATAGTTTTTGGCGGAAAAAGCATTCCGGGAACCCAGCTCAGTTTTGCATGATTTTTTTGCGAAAAGACTCTTTGAAATATCTATATTCATCTAACCAAATCTCATCCACATAGGAATTAAGGATTTGTTTTTACGAGCATCAGAATCATATTTCGATTTTATTTTAAATTAATTCGAAAAAAATAGGAAAAACAATATTCGAAGCTTGAAATGCCCTTTAATATTTTTGGCATTGAATTATATAATTTTTACAAGTATTGTGGCCTAAAATAATAGAAAATTTTTTCGGGTCAGTTTTGCAAAATTTTAGTAGGCATCGTGTACTAACCATCACAGTTTCTGGCGAAAAACGCATTCCGGAACCCCGGCTCAGTTTTGCATGATTTTTTGCGTCAAGACTCCATGAAATATCTATATTCTTCTAAACCTAACGCGGTCACATTGGATTTACGGATTTATTTTTACGAGCATCGGAATCGTGTTTCGATTTTATTATATATTAATTCAGAAAAACATAGCAAAAACGATATTCGAAGCGTGAAATGCCCTTTAATATTTTTGGCATTGAATTATATAATTTTTACAAGTATTGTGGCCAAAAATAATAGAAAATTTTTTCGGGTCAGTTTTGCAAAATTTTAGCAGAAATCATGTATACCATCACAGTTTTTGGCGAAAAACGCATTCCGGGGCCCCGGCTCAGTTTTGCATGATTTTTTGCGCCAAGACTCCTTGAAATATCAATATTCTTCTAAACCAAACATGGTCACATTTGAATTAAGGATTTATTTTTACGAGCATCGGAATCGTGTTTCAATTTTATTATAAAATAATTCAGAAAAAATAGCAAAAACGATATTCGAAGCGTGAAATGCCCTTTAATATTTTTGGCATTGAATTATATAATTTTTACAAGTATTGTGGCCAAAAATAATATAAAACTTTTTCGGGTCAGTTTTGCAAAATTTTAGCAGAAATCGTGTACTAACCGTCACGGTTTTTTGCTAAAAACGCGTTTCGGGACCCCAGCAAAATTTTGCATATCTTCCGCACCCGGACTCCATGAAATATCTATATTCTTCTACGCCAAACTCAGACACATTGGATTTCAGGATTTGTTTTTACGAGTACCAGAATCTTGTTTCGATTTTATTATAAATTAATTTAGAAAAAAATAGGAAAAGCGATATTCGAAGCGTGAAATGCCCTTTAATATTTTTAGCATTAAGATATATAATTTTTACAAGTATTGTGGCCAAAAATAAAATAAAAAAATTCGGGACAGTTTTGCAAAATTTTAGCAGAAATCGTGTACTAACCATCACAGTTTTTGGCGAAAAACGCATTCCGGGACCCCGGCTCAGTTTTGCATGACTTTTTGCGCCAAGACTCCTTGAAATATCTATATTCATCTAACCAAATCTCAGCCACAACCGATTTAAGGATTTGCTTTTACGAGTATCAGAATCATGTTTCGATTTTAATATAAATTAATTCAGAAAAAAATAGGAAAAACGATATTCGAAGCGTGAAATGCCCTTTAATATTTTTGGCATTGAATTATATAATTCTTACAAGTATTGTGGCCAAAAATAATAGAAAATGTTTTCGGGTCAGTTTTGCAAAATTCTAGCAGAAAGCGTGTACTAACCATCACATTTTTGGTGAAAAACGCATTCCGGGACCCTGGCTCAGTTTGCATAATTTTTTGCGCCAATACTCTTTGAAATATCTATATTCATCTAACCAAATCTCAGGCACAACTGATTTAAAGATTTGTTTTTACGAGCATCGGAATCATATTTCAATTTTATTATAAATTAATTCGAAAAAAATAGGAAAAACAATATTCGAAGCGTGAAATGCCCTTTAATATTTTTGGAATTGAATTATATAATTTTGACAAGTATTGTGGCCGAAAATAATAGAAAATTTTTTCAGGTCAGTTTTGCAAAATTTTAGCAGAAGTCGTGTACTAACCATCACAGTTTTTGGCGAAAAACGCATTCCGGGAACCCGGCTCAGTTTTGCATGATTTTTTGCTCCAAGACTCCTTGAAATATCTATATTCATCTAGCCAAATCTCAGCCAGAACCGATTTAAGAATTTGTTTTTACGAGCAACGAATCGTGTTCGATTTTATTAT